>MU228368.1:1335206-1348849 GCA_018584345.1 Thuja plicata | reverse complement strand
TATCACCTCGTCTTTAGATAAATCAACCGCTGCCTCGTTTGATTGTTCTTACGTCAATCATCGAGTCACCGGCATTACTGTTGCAAGGTGAACTGTATGTGCTACAGTTCAGTTCTACTTGAAGCCACTTGCGGTAAGAAGGGAGCCTCCCCTATTGCTGTGAGGAGAGAGAAATCTCACATACTGCTGCCTAAAATACACATTTTGCAAGTTGTAGTCTTAGTGACTTGCAAAATATTTAGCCAACACAGTTATCATATACGATAAAACAAAATACCAATTTCATGTACAATATCAACAAAATAATATAAAATACAACTACTCTAATGCTTGTAACAAAACCTTAGAAGAAAGACTACATTAAACATCCATATAATACTGAATATATCATGAACAAAAAGAACAACGCTAATTTTAAACTATACAACATTAAATAGTAAATCTTTTAATATGCAATAAGTTGAATATCGTGCTAATAAAATACTTATCTCAATGATTGTTTAATCTTCCTTACAATCCACCAATTGTTATTTCCTGGTCTTTGCACCTAAAATAAAAATCCCTCTGAAATGTCACAAGATTCTTTATGAGGTGAAGAACCATCAACATTTGCAGCAGCAGCTTGATGTTTTGATCTTGTTAAACAATCTCTGGCAAAATGACCATACTTGTCACATCTGAAACATTGAATTTTAGAGAGATCCTTCTTCTGTTCAGGAGCTGAATCTGAATTCCTATCTCTACTCTTGAAATTTTCTTTTCTCTCTTCTCTTCCTTTCCATTTAGATGTATGAGTAACAAGAACATGATCTTCTTCATGATGAGATTTCCGTCCATTTCCTCTTGCTTCTAATTTTAATTCCTCTTGAATAAAATCAGCTCTGAGACGATCAAACTTGGGTAATTCATCTCTTCCACTAATGCCTTGAATAGAAGACTCCTAAGAATGAGGGAGACCATTCATGGCCAACATAACCAGGTCTTTATCTTCAATTGAATCTCCAATGGCATTAAGATGATCTTTTATTTTTTCAATCTTCATGAAGTAGGAGATAACTAATTCTCCTCTAGCCATTTTTATATGGCGGAGTTGACATCTCAAGGCCAGAGCCTTGTTGGTATTATGAATTCATACAAGTTTTGAAGACTTCCAAACATTTCTTTAGCTGAATTTAATTTGGATATAATAGGCACAAGATGATCCTTTATAGAATCAATCAGTATCTTCCTTGCCATAATGTTATTCTTCTTCCATTGAGCTTTCTCAGCATTATTGGTTGGCTTAGGCACATCCTCCTTCACATAGTTTAGAAGATCATTTTCTTCTAGTTCAATCAAAACTCTGAATTTCCATGATGTGAAATTCGATGCACCATCCAACCTATCTTCAAACTTGAGTCCATTTACCATTTTGAAACCTGAAAGAATGAAACTATAAGAGAAAAAAAGAATGCTTTGATGCTTGAATAAATCTGGTTCTGGATCTTCCCTTAAACCCGCTCTGATACCATGTTAAATTTTTGAACTAGAATAGCATAAAGTTAAAGAACAAAAAAATAAAAAACACAAGGACACTAGAGATACCCTAGGAAAACCCTCCTTGAGGGAAAAACCCAGCCACACAAAGAAAAATCACTTTATTGAATACTGAATTTGTCTGAATACTATTCTCACAAAAGCTAAGATTGCATGCTTGAACGGACACTATACTGATTTCCTTTTACAATAATATAGATTCAGATATATCCTTCACTCACAGACTGATAAGTGACTTTACACACTTTTCACAAAACGCAAAGCAATACTCATCTATAGATGACTCTTGATAAAACAACTGTTATAGAACCTCTCTTGCAATGATCGCAAATCTAGAAATAATACACGACAGAAAGGTTTCACAATGACATAGAGCTCAACAATTCCAGCCTCAACGCTAGCAAACTGTACTCGATAAAACGTTCTCCCAGAATACATATCGTAGAGATCTATCAAACATCGCTAGCTGAAGTCTCTTTCATTTTGCAAAACAATAATATCCAATTCAAAAAGAAAAACAATACATCTATCATCAGAGTCACGTCACACACCCACATCATGCAATACTTCGAATGCAATAAAACAAGAACGATAGACGATATTATATGTAACTCTCGCGATGCATGAACTGACAATTGTTATCAAGAAGTGTTGTTTCATATCCTCAAGTTTAAGATTCTTCATTGCCTTCTAATGACCGACACCTAGGATGTGACTCCATATGGATGAACCGATCCTCATTAAAGACATCAATAGCCACGAACATCATAGGTTATCAAAGACTCTTTGAATTCCAAGAGCTACGCCAGAATAAAACACTTCAATTTTGATAGCCAACATAATGAAAAGAGAGTGATAAGATACTTGACTTCCACATCACACAATAGACGATAGTTACAAAGAGAATGCCATTCCATGAGCAGGAGTATCGAACTCTACAAAGGAAACAATGACTTTCCAAATAGATAAACATTCAAGATATAATACTCTTCAAAGTCTAATTCACCCGACCATAAAGAAGAAATAGGCATTGCAGAAAATAGGCATCACATTCACACAACTTGTACGCTGATGCAATCATTTTAGCTAAGAAGATAGCTCCTGTAGCTATTGAACTTCAACATCAGCTATATCTGACAGATCTCTTAATCTCATGCAGGACTTGTTTTTGATATGGATATGTACTCAAGCCATATCCGTGAAGTGCTAATCTTAATACATAGATATATGGAAAAAACATAACTAGAAGAGGGAGAAGTAGTTGATAACATGAGAAACAAGGAATAAATATTTCAAGTCGCATACCAACTACCTACATGTCGGGCATAAATACCCATTCGAAGAAACTCCTGAGGGTTTACAAAAGAACTTCGAGATGGTAAACACCTACAGAAAATAAGATAAAAATGGTCCCCCTATTTATTAATTAAAGGTCCTTAATAATATTTCTTTTAAATTGAGACCAATTAATTAATTAATTTAATTAATTTATTCTCTATCAATTTGGGGACATTACAAATCCCTGCCGCCCAAAGATTGCTTGCCCTCAAGCAATCCGTCATCAAAACTCCAGGATCCCAAACTAAGCGCAGACACCGATAACTGTATCCATTGAAAACCCCATGCCACAACTTGACCACGCGCATGCACCTGGAAGTAAGTGAGAAGAGTAAAGCTCCATCAAGCTTTCGCTGCACCACTATCATATAAACGTTGCCATGCCCAGAGTCACCAGGATTCCACTGAAGCCAATCATCAAACACATCGATGCTCAGATCCTAAGCCAAGCACAGACGTAGGTAGCAGTATCCGTTGGAATCTCCGTGCTGCTTTTGGATCACATGCACATAGTTGGATTTAGTCGAGACAAGTAAACCATCATCAAGCTTTCGCTGTGCCAC
Organism: Thuja plicata; assembly: GCA_018584345.1. Lineage (NCBI taxonomy): Eukaryota > Viridiplantae > Streptophyta > Pinopsida > Cupressales > Cupressaceae > Thuja > Thuja plicata. The sequence goes on along the minus strand of MU228368.1, from coordinate 1,345,412 downwards.
TCTGATATAAACATTGCCATGTTTGAAGTCACCAGGATCCCATAAAAGCCAAACATAAACCACAACAATGCTCAGATCGAAAGCCTTCAGGCTATGATACTCACCATAAACACCGCGCAAGTAGATCTTGTTGCTTCTACTGGGAAATCCTTCATACAAATAAAATGTGGTCAGGCTAGTCTCATGCCTAACTATAGGGCAATCAACAAATTCACACAGCTGTAATCATCTATCTGTAGAGCCGGTCTCTCTACCACCCCTTGGAGGACGTGTTCGAGAACCATGAATCTGTCTATGTGACTCCAGATCGTTATACATGCTCTACTGTAGATTGTCCGTAACATGACCTGCATATTGCCACCTCTGAAATTCCAGTTCAATACTGGCAAGCAGTTGCTCAAAGGCATCCCCTTCCAAACACTCCTTTTGTTCGTACCAATATGCTCTGTTGTAGGATTGAATGTTGCTTGCAACGTCAATGTCAGATCGTACAGAGGAAAAACCGACCATTCGTCGTACGGTGTGAGAGAATTGACCGAGTGTGTTGCCAGGAGGGGTCGTACGGTAGTATAGATCTGATCGTACAGTATGCTGATTTCGCTTTATGACACTACAGTTTGCCACTTGTTGAAGCCGCCAAGGTCGTTGCTTGTCCGGATGGAAGTTGATGCGCGTACAGTTCAAAGGGGGATGCCATACGGTAACCAGGAATAGGTTGGACGGTGCCTTTTGTGCAGTACCTAAACCGTACGGTAGTATTGAGCTGACTTTGGACTGTGATCTGCTTCGGGCCGAGTCTTTCTTTGGTCCTAGCCTTCCTTCGGGCTAAGATTACCTTCGGGTCAAGTTTTCCTTCAGGTTGAGATCTCCTTTGGGCCGGATCTCCCTTTGGACCAAGATCTCCTACGGGCTGAGTCTTCCTTCGGACAGAGATCTCCTATGGACCGAGTCTTCCTTCGGTCAAGGATCTCCTTCGTGCCGAGATCTCCTTCGGGTCAAGTCTTCCTTCATGTCGAGTCTTCCTTCGGGCCGAGGTCTCCTTCGGGCCAAGTCTCCCTTCAGACCGTAATCTCCTTCGGGCTGAGTCCCCCTTCGGCCTGAGATCTCCTTCGGGCGAAGACCTCCTTCAGGCCGAGCCTTCCTTCGGAGATCTCCTTTTGCCGAATCTTCCTTCAGACCGAGATCTCTCATTGCTGTCGATCATCAATCACATCGATGCCCAGACTCCCTGCACCCCTGTCATTATGCCATTCAATCATTTCCCAAGAATTCTTTGGAACCTCTAAGCTCATCTGCATCTGCAAATCCTCATGTGACTGGAACGACACTGTGATCATGCCTTCATCCTCCTTATGTAATGCATCATCCGAAATGCCGTCACCAACTTTCTCCCATTTGTGTAACTGAGATATTAATAGTTCTTCACAATGCTTGATTACTTTATTGACCAATCTACATGCCGCCATAGAAGGAACACACTCAAGTTTGCGAACAACCCATAACATAGATATGACAAGTTCGGATATTTCCTCCTCTTCAATCCACGAAATCATAAGGCTCTCCATAGCAACCGAAACCTTAGTATCATGATGTTCCTTGATTGTGACTAAGAAATGATGAAACATATCATGGTTCAAGTCTTGCAACTCTAGATCTAAGAGGAGGTTACTTACTTTGACATTTGCACAATTCTCCAATATTGTAAATGTCCTCCAACTGGATCACTACTAATGTCGTCCAGACTCTAAAATGATCAAGTGCAATATCCCTATTATGGTGTCATCGTCATACGGTGCTTGAGGAGCCGAGATTCTCAAAATCTCACTTAGACATGCTGCAACGACCAACTTGATTTCCTTGTCATGGTGTCTCAACAAACTGGTTTGATTTAAGGCAACCTTAATCGGAGCAAGGATCTTCTGTATGAATTTTGAAGGTGATTGGTCCACCTTACACAAACTTCCAATATATCTAGAGGAAGGTTAATACCATCACTGAGTTCCTTTCCTATCTTTTGTAGTGCCTTCAACTACCACTTTGCATCGCTACTGGGCACCATAGTGTGATTTAGTTCCCAAAATCTCTCAATCGTCCCAACAAGTTGGCAAGATCACCAGCTCTGATACCACTGTAATGTACCTGATGGCCTGATGGTCCTTTGACCGTACGGTGAGGGAATGACGTGGTCGGTTATGTGCGCCAAAGTCCCAAATGGACGTGTGCAAAGGCTGAAGCAGAGTCCGTACGACACACCTGCTGGCCATATGGAGATAGTCTATGTCCGTACGGTGGGGTGTATGCAAGACCGTACAGATGAAAGGAAGAGACACCGTACGGTGTCTGAGAGTGTTGTCCTGGTCGTATGATGGATTGGAAGTGTGTTGCCGTACAGTGGATTGGGGAGTGGAAGTACGGACGGTGGCACGGAATGGGTGGACATATGGTGCCAGGGTGTTGTTGGAATTCTCTTTTGGCCTGCCATGTGGTAGTGGGGATGACTAAGTTGTGAGTTCAGATGTTGCTTTTAAAATGATGTCGCAGAGTTGTAAGTGCTAATGTAATTATAATGCACAAAATGCAGTGATGAATGCCAATTACCAATGACACCACAAGTAATAATTTGCTTCAAACAAAGTGTTGGCGCTTCAAATTTTCCAGATCCGAAGCCAAAGAAATACAAAGTAGAATAGGGTGAGGGATGAATCCCACCGAAGCTGCAGAACCAAATAGGGAAGATCTTTCACTTCCGAAATGGTATACAGAGCAGAACTCCAACTAGAATTCCCAGTACAATAAAATAGTTCAAGTCGCATACCGACAACTACCTACATGCCGGGCATAAATACCCATTTGGAGAAACTCCCGAGGGTTTACAAAAGAACGCTGACATGGTAAACACCTACAGAAAATAAGATAAAAACAGTCCCCCCATTAATTAAAGGTCCTTAATAATATTTCTTTTAAATTGGGACCAATTAATTTATTCTCTATCAATTTGGGGACATTACAAAAACCCGGAAATTGTAGAAGTGAATGTTTGGCAATCCAATAGCATATTATTAAGTTCCTCAAGCACCTCAAACAAGTCAAGAAATTCAAGCAGGTCAAAAAGTTCAACCATTTGGCTTTAAAATATTGCAGACTTATGAATGTTACTACTGTTGTGTTTGAATTCTTAGCATATGGATTTGTTTCAAATCAGCAGCTGTGAATTGAAGAAATAATTTCTGGTTTAACTGAAATGTTATTTTGTCAAAATAAGGCTATGTTTCTTCATCCTCCTTGTCCGTGTATAGACAAATTGTATGCTTTGTCAACAAGGTCTTGGTGTACTTCATTCAAGAGTGTTAGGTGTCTGGAAATTTCCTTCCACTCACTTTCTGTATGTTGCATACCTATTTTAGTGAATGTTTTCCTTTCTTCTTGATTACAACTATGGTTGACACTTCGACTTTTACTTCATTCTCGGGAAGGGCTCCAACTTGGGAATCGCTGGATTGGATTTTCTTCAAAGTTTCTCGTAATCTTCTTCTTTGTTTTCTTTGTTCCACAGTTCTTGAAGATTTCTTGGTCTCTTTATCTTGACCACCTTGTGGCCTCTTCTAACCTTTTTTGGTATCTAAGGACATATATAACTCATGATTTCTTTTAAGGCAACAATGCCAAATTTTTACTGCTATATTTGATGAATTAAATACATGAATTAATAATAAAGATGAAAATGTCAAAAATGATCGACTAAGGATTGAAGTTGATCTGACTAGATGATACTACTTTCTTTAACGATATACAATATATTTAAGGGACCCCACGATTGCCAAGAGGAACACGACCGTCCACCAACTGATGCTTATAAGTACCCAAGAATGACAAGCACATCAATACATAGTCGGATAACGAATCTTATTGAAACATAATAATCGATATTGTACAGTCAATGTTTTTTGAAAATAATGGCAAAAATAATAAAATATTAAAGTACTTTCAGGAGGTGAGCTCCAAAATTCAGAACGAGTATATGAATTTAATCTTGCAAATTATGGTGTTTTGGAAGAGGCTTTGTATTACTTGTTTCTAGATTAATTAGGTAGGGGCACACACCATCATCCTAATCAGGTCAACCCAAGGGATTAACTAGAGCTAATAAACGAACGTATTAAGGTTTAACATGCTACAAATGCTTGGCCTTATTATACTTATGAAGATAGAATATTGGGGGCATAACATAGGCATGTGCCTATAGCAACTTGAGACATTTTTTCTTTTCTCAAATTTCTGTGCAAAACTAGCTAAGTTTGTGATTTAATTGAACAGGAACCTTTTTTTTGATTTGAGCTGTTTTGTTTAAAACTCCTTATGGTGTGTGCTTGGGGGTAATTTTCTAAGTTTTGCGATTTTCCAAAATTTGGCCATTTGGCCTTAGGAAGCACTCCTAACACACTTTGTACACTTTTCATATTTTCTAATGTTTTTGATAAAAAATGAGAGGTGTTTCAGTTATTTTCATGCCTTGCCCATTTTTGTCCTATCTTGTATGTTTGAGCTTGGATCCCTGCCGAGCATTCTTTTGATTCATTAGAAAGCTCGAATTCTTGGTCTTGCAAAAATATTGACTAGAAATGACACATGCACCTTTCATGACCAAGGGATACATGGATTTGACAAAGATTGACAAAATGAGACATACACAAGGGTTTGACTCGAATAATAATTTGATACAAATTTGTTTTGTATGGTACATTGATAGTATCGATTCCTTTTGCATTCTTCACTAATTTTGAATCAAAATGTAGGCTTGTAAGGATATGCTTGAGGCAAATAATACACAGTAAAGATATTTTAATTGCATATCACTTTTAATCTATTTTTAAATAATTTGGAAATCATTTTACAATAATATAGTATTTATAAGAAAACTTACAGCTGTGCTAAATTTTTGTCATGGTCTGCCTATGCTCAGGAGGCACAATCCTGGGACTACCATTTTTAGATCCTTTGGCGGGGATCCTAGTATCAGGCATGATTGTAAAAGCTGGTCTGCAAAATGGTTACCAAAGGTACCTATTTTTCCTACATATTTAGTTTAAAATTAATTGTAATTTTATTACTCTCATGAGTCAGATTAGATGATTATCTACTTTGTGAATGGAAAGTATTGCCATTGCACATGTTTTTGCTATTTTATGTTGCGGTTAAATGTAAGAAGCTACCCCAGTTTGCCACTAAAAAAATTCGCATCTCTAATCACTGAGCATTATGTCAAACAGTTGCCCCATGGGCAATCCGTATGATTTTCCAATCTGAGTATACAAAGTTTGCAAATCCTTTGCTGCAGATATTATTGTTTGTCAAAATGTTTACATTTACTGGTCTGAATGATCTCTGTGTTTGCAGTGTCAGAGGAGTTGTTTATGTTGGAATGTTTGATTGTAATGTGACAATGTCTGATTTTGAATTCGAGGCTTATTGCACAAAGTAAACTCAAATAACATACAAGAAATAAGTTCAAAAAATACAATAGAAATTCTGATAGCAGAGTTGATTCCATTCTTATACTAGCATAAGGTACAGATTACTAATTTGTTACCATAAACTTCTGACGTGTGCTAATGACAAGGCAAACATCCTCCCTTGGAGCAGTGTGATACCAATCATTGCAGATTTCCCTTGCACAAATAAGACTGATATGGTAGCAGCAGTGTTAAATTCCAAGTATCTGTATGCTGATTACAATCTGAAAGTTGAATTGACGTGCTCAGAAATTAACATACCAGCAACCTCTATTGACCCTGGTAACAGAGCCAGAACATTTCAATAACCAGATCTGTTTCCTGTGTGAGCGAAACTGTGGATGATTAACAGAAGAATCTCCACACAGCAAGTTCCAATATAATGAACACTACAGCAATATGAAACTCTCAGCAATAACATAAAGACTGCTATTAACTTTGTACGGTAAGAAACTTCCACACAGTCACAGCTAGAGAGGGACTATGCACAGCAAAATGGTCTTAATGAAGTTCCACGATCCTCCTTTCACTTATGACTCCCTCGACCAAGGAAGTTATGTTGTTTGGCTTCCAGATATAACACATCCTTAGACAAATTGTCCATCAAAGTCCACAATCTCCACAGAGATATTATTTATCTATGCATAAAAATGATGCAGAAATGGTAAATATGAGCAGAGCAAGTATTTACGGCATCCTCCCTTCTCCACGAATTGTATTAAGTCTCACAACCTCATGATATAGCTAGTCCAGATAACAGCTTGAAGATAACAAAAGGAAATGATATCTATCTGCCATAAGTGTTAAAGAACCGATAACAGGATAGTCAAACAAGGAACAGCACCAGTTTTCTAAGACACTATAAGAAGTGAACAGCTTCAGTTTCTTCACTGCAAACACCTAGCCGCTACACAGAAATATTCATTCTTCTCCATAGTGACCAACGGGACTGACCCTGCACTCCAAACTCTCCACTGGAAAGAGTACTCAATCTGCAATTCATGGGCCAGTAAAGAAGCTAACTCTCAATGAAGAAAGTTGTAGCCACACCATATCCCATGCTCCACAGGAATATGAAACAGTTGTCGTAAAGAGCTCCCGTGTATAAAAGAATCTCCAATGCACAAGCACTCACAACTTCAATTATCTCCAAACACAGTTCCCACCAAGAGTTTCCAGCATCTTTCTTAACTCCAACAGCATCACCTTTTCTGGCAATTCTTCCCACTTGGAAAAAAGTCACAGACAGATAATGATGAAATTAATGCCCGTGGAAATTTTGAAGCTTGGAATTGAAAATGTATTTTAGTTAACTGAGTCGGCTTAACATAATATTCTCGGTTTCTTCTTACGTCCATGGAAACGACTCCTAAGAAATTTAAATGGCAACTATAGAGTAATTAAAGGGTATGAACTAGGGTCGACCGGAAATTACACAACCATTAGACTCCATATTAAACAAATCAAGCAATTCTTAATATCATTCGTAATATTCAGAACAATTAACATTGCTTCCAGTTAAATATAAAATTACTTCAGAACTGCACAAATCCACAACACCTTACAACGCAATGTGAGATATCTGTGTTGTCCTCAATTTTGCATTCACAAAATTGAACAACCCTACGGAATTTTCCTATGAATTTGTAGGTGTTTCCTCTAAGTTTTGGTACTTTGAATAGTGCGTTATGAAGGCGATTCATTATCCTTGAATAGTCTAAACTTCACACTTTTCTATGTATTCTTTTTGAAGGTTTCCGTCAAGATAATCGCCATATTGCTTGTTGAAATGAGTTTTTCTTCTCTGCCAGCAAGCACTTGATTTTTGACAACCTTCAAGTCTTTTTTTCATTTTACTTAGTTTTGCTTTTAGGTTTTAGTCTTGTTTTTGTCCTAGAATTGTAGCATTTTGAATTCCACTCGTTTTGAGCTATCTTAGGCGTCAATCAAAGTTGTCTAGCTCAAGTTATTAAGGTTTTAAGCGTGTTGCAGGTGGGGTTTTTCTGCCTGATTGCATGTCATTATTAAAATCCCTTAAAAGTGCGATTTTTGTTGGTAATTGCATAAAGTAAAAATGTTATTTATATGTAAAGTGGGTTTAGAACCCCACTGTAAAATTTCACATCATTCTGAGAAGTTTTACTTATAGTTTTTAATGGTTTAAATATGTGATGGTGGACTTTTTAAGTCCCGCGTATTATATTATTATTATTATAAGTTACATATAAAGATTATGTTTCAAATGCAATTAGGTGGGGTTTTTATTTATCATTGCATGTCATCACATATGCAAATCATCTTTAAAACTCCACTTTCAATATTTTCTAAGTCCCAAATACATAAAGGTGGGCTTTTTAAATGCAAATACATATGTTAAGATAAAAACATATGCAAAAGCACATGACTTAACTTGTGTAGGTGGGATTTTTCGGCTTGATTGCACGTCCTTATTAAAAGTCCTTCAAAAATGGTTTTTTTATTGCCAATTGCACGAAATAAAAATGTCATTTACATGTAAAGTGGGTTTAGAGCCCCATTTCCAAATTTCACATCATTCTGATAAGTTTTAAATATAGTTTTTAATGATTTTCTAATGCAAGTGGGCTTTTCCAATCCTTTTGCATATCTCTTCATTAAAACTATAGTTACTTGTAAAATTAAACATCAAAGACTTTTTATGCAATTAAGTGGGGTTTTTGTTCAACATTGCATGTCATCACATATGCAAATCATCTTTAAAACTCTGCTATCAATATTTGCTAAGTCCCAAATACATAAAGGTGGGCTTTTTAAATGCAAATACATATATTAAGTTAAAAATATATGCAAAAACATATAACTTAACATGCGTAAGTGGGGTTTTGAAATGCATTTGCATATAAGAAGCCCGTTATTATAAACCTTTTAATTTAAAAGCTTTATAGTGGCAAATTCCAACCCATTTACACATGTATTTGCATACAAAAAATCTGTTTTAAATAGCTGAAAGGCATAATGGCGAATTTTGGAAGGAATGCATATGCGTTTAACTCTAAAAAACCTGTTCTTAAAACAAGATGTAATTGAATGTGATTGTATCTGTTAGCCGTAGTACTTACTTTATGCCGTGTTAGTTATATTATGTGTAGCCGACGGTACTTAATTACTACCGGACGGCGGTTGGGAATTGGTGGTGACGGTTGGTCACACCCCTTCGAGTTTTATATAAGCGATGTACTTTCTCTTCGGAGATATGTTGATGGAGACTATTGTAAATGTATTCAAGTTACGGATGCTTAATAAAGATTATGGTATTCTCTGATCTATGTTATGTATTTGTATTTTCGTACGTCTATGCACCAGTAAACTAGGTTACCCCAGTGGGTAAACATTTGGCGCCGCTGCCTAGACGTACTCGGGAAGGAAAAATAAAATAAATTGATGTGGTGATTATTGCCCGAAGTGAGCAAAGAATTCATGGTTAATCAATTGAACAAAAATAGAAAGTAGGAACTCGAGGAGGAACAAGCCGGTAGAAAAGCGGTACTCGCACAACAACAAGCCGAGCGAAGGGAGAGATATAGAAGACGCGCCGAAGGACTACCGAAGGGAGTAAGTGAAGGTGAGGGTCTGGAGGTATCTAACCGGGAGGCTGGGAGAAGTGACGAGGAATGCCTAGAGGAAACACGGAGCTTGTTCGGGTCCTTAACCTTTACCCCACGGACGGAAGCAAGAGAAGTCCGAAGGAAGGAAAAAGAGGAAGCCGCATGGAGGGAGGCTTAGGATACCGTTGTCGCTGCGAGTATTGAAGTGACTGAGGGGCACGGGTATCACAGTAGCCCACCGGGCTTGGACAATTCTAGTAGTTCAGGGACATCAAGTGGTACAGCACCAAACAATTCTGGGGTACCGACGCCGACAGTACCATCCCAGCCTGTAACACAACCGGTGTTGCAAACACAGTCGGCGTCTAAAAAAGTAAACATGGCAACCAACAAGAAGTTGCCAAAATTCCATGGAGATGGAAAGGAAGATCCAATACGACATTGTCGTACGTGTCAGACAATCTGGTCCACGAATGGAGTCGCTGACCAAGACGAATGGATGAGACAGTTTCCGACAACCCTCCGAGGGGTAGCCATCGACTGGTACTCCGATGTGTACAAAACAACGGTGACCACTTGGGACAGACTCAAGAAAGAATTCCAGGAGGAGTTTCGACTCTTGAGGGATGACAATGAAATTGTTTCCGAGATATATTGTACCAAACAAGGCAAGAAGGAGACTGTGCGGGCCTACAGCCGCCGACTGAAGGAGTTAGTTAGAAAAATGGAGAGCCAGCCAACGGATGGCCTGAAGAAAAGATGGTTCGTGGAGGGCTTGAAATCAAACCTACGGAGGAAAATGAAGATAGTGCCCCCCACCTCATATGAAGATGCCTATAATCGGGCGATGGACTTGGAGAGCGAACAAAAAACCTCCAAGAAGAAAAGAAGCAAGTCTTCTTCCGACGAAGATGACACTGCGGACGATGACAGTAGCAGTGATAGCGAGTCGAAGAAAAAAGTCATGGCACTCCAAAAGGACATAGAGAGAATGATGGAGTTCAAGACCATGAAAGGGGGTACCAGCAAGGGGGAAGATGACATGTGGTGTACGGACTGCAAGGAGAGTGGCCATACGAAGGGGTCGTGTCCCAAAAATGCATTGTGTGATA
>MU228368.1:1304258-1320339 GCA_018584345.1 Thuja plicata | reverse complement strand
ACAGGTGTAAGGAACCTTGGAGTTTTCTCATGTCCTTCATGAGTATATACTTTTCAAGAGAGGGTTGAGTGTTTGATATCCTGTATCAAGTGTTCAATTCCTATATGTTATGTAGTGGTACAAAACTAACATCAACAGTAACGTTGGAAACAATCCCTTATACCACAGAGACAATTTGTCAAACACTTGGTGTACCACCTCTTGACACAAGAGAATTCCTTTGTTGTAAACTTGGATTTAATGGCTAGCTGTTACAAACTTAGAAGATGAACCATGGCAATATTTATATCACGTCTTCATACAACCATTTGATTTCAGACTTGCATATAATCAGATTGGCAAATATATATCAGATTAACAAATGATATCAGCATTGAAATCTAATGTTTTTACAGGTTTTTATCTTTAATTCCAAATGATTTTATAACAATTATGAGAACCTGATATGAAGTTGCAGCTCTGTAATTTGAGTAAAAAATGATCACAATCTCTGCACAATGCATGGACATTCCAAGGCGCCAATATCTGAAATGAAAGAATACATCACAATTACCATGTGTTCAATGTAGAGGGTTTGACGTCAAGTCTGAAGCTCACGCGGCTGCAATATCTGGGATGGCTGCTATAAAACACTGCAAATACCTTGTAAATTTTCCAATTTTTACTGTTCACGTGTTACTGTAGCTCCAAATTCTATGCTTGAAATCTGCTACGAATTGCAGCCAATAATGAATACTTGGGTTTGCAATTGATGGACCTTCAATCTTCTTCAAACCCTTGATGTGTTTCTTCAATTTGAAGCACAAATAGAACCTCTGTATGAAGCTTTCCTTAAGCAATAATTCAGTTGACCTCTCACAACCTCAAAACTGCAATAACAATGAAGAATTAATGTCCTTCAATGCTGAAAATATCAGAAACCCTAGGTTTCTTGACTCAATTCTCAAGAACTTCCATCAACCTAAGCAAATAGACAATAGCATAATACTTCGATTTCTCTCCTTGGCTTTGGATAGTATTTCCACCATGAATCTTTACTCACAAGTCACTTTAATGACTTAATTTTATTTTGCTTTTGTTGCATAGCTGACTTTATTAATAATCCCCCATTAGATGCCAACTTTATTTAATCAATTGAATCTCTTTAATAATATCTCATGGCCCCCATTCCACTTTAATGACTTAATTGTATTTTGCTTTTGTTGCATAGCTGACTTAATTAATAATCCCCCATTAGATGCTAACTTTATTTAATCAATTGAATCTCTTTAATAATATCTCATGGCCCCCATTCACTTAATGCACTTTATAATAGACCTTTAATTGCTTTTGTGTTGACCATAGGTTATGTCATAATAAAGACGTACTTTTCATTAAATATAATGGCCCTCACTTAACACTTTATAAAGTTAAATAATAACTTTATAACATAGCCATTAATAAATAATATCATTAATACCATTATAAATTTAATATCTCCTTGAATACCCATTATCTCTCTGTCCTGTCTGAACCTGTAGGTCAACCATTGCTTCCACTACGCAACCAACTGCCTTACTAAAAATAGTAAGGGTCCATCTCTATCAACCTCTGACTTGCTATGATTAGTAAATCTCTGAATACCCGATCAATAAAGATGCCAAGGGTCAATACTGCAACTGAGGCTGGTCCAGGTGCCCTGCCAAATATATAAATGTTGGATAACCGACTTACTATAAATAGTAAGTGTACCAAACTGACCCAAACGAAGAGCAATCTTAAACTCTCCTGTCCTCTAGAATGGAATTGGCCTCCAACTCTGCCAACTAGATCCTCTGAACAATTCTATTAGCCTATGAGGGTTAGGAAATAGGCTAATCCTTTGAAAGATGACATTCACGAAAAAGGGGACATTACATTAATCTAGGGTTGTATCCATTATATTCCCTTTCAAAGCTTCATATACCTCATGATGTTTGTTCTGTTTGCCATGCATGAGTAGTTCTAGGTATTTATGTAGTTTTTGTGAAACGAAACTTATCATTTCCTTCCATTTTTAAAAAGAGAGCTAGCCTTAGAAATTCAAATAAAGGTTTTATCTTACTCCCTGTTATGTTTAAACTGTTAGCACATGTACATAGACACATGCATGTTACGCAAACCTATCTATTTGTTGTCAAGCTAGGGCGCAAGGTGATTCGACACTTCCACATACGACAAGAGGCTTTTTGATATCTTTTCTAATGCAAAAATCTAATCTAAATGGAATGAAAACATGGTTGCTCCTTGTAGCTAAATTCAGATGCTAAAAGAAGATGAGTGCAAAATGAATTCAACTTTGTGATAACAAATACATAAACTGTAAATTGAATGCAAAAATTGGATACAGAGCTACCTGTTATCTGTCTTAGCACATGCAACAATACAAAGCTCAAAATATTCTACTAAATATTCAACTCACAAAATTAAAACAAAGGAAACAGAACTCTTGATCAACATTGTTCAGCAAGTAAATATAAAATTATTGTTGAAAATTTAAGTGTAAATGACACTTCTTTATGAATGTTTACAAGATTTTTGCACGAGAAAAAAAATAAAACCTCACTATAACTTCTGTTCTATGAACATCTCAAAATATGTAAGCCCAAAATATGAACATCTGAAAATATGTCAACTGAAGTTAGAAATATTCAAATAGATTTTCAATAAGGATATCCACAAGCAAAGATAGACCTTCTAGAAGGCCATTTAAAACTATCATATCCTCAAGTAGATGATCTAGAAGCTACTCCAAAATGGCTACTCTTAAAATAGCAGGAATCACAAAAAGCATATCAGGCCGAAAACAGAGGCAGCTAAAAGTAGACCACTAGGAGTACTCCCAGATGAACGCAGCGCATCAATAGTAGTATAATCCTACGATTTTCAACAGCCTCTGAAATCTGTCAATGAAGGTCTGACTGTGTGACCTTTCAGTTGTGTTACTAAATCTAACAATGTGAACATCCACAGTTTGATTACAAGCTGCAACCTCCCCAGTCAGACAAATTTATGAAGTAGATCAATGTTCAAACATGTGGAAGCTGAAATGATCAATAAATACCTAGTGCAGGGACCAAACACTATTGAAAATGTTGCTAATAGAAAATAATGTCAATATTGCAAACTCCTTGTCAATCAAAATGCATGTTTTGAATCACAAATTCAAGCATCTTTAACTCAATTTATGAATTATGAAACCCTCAAATGTTGAAAGTATTCCATTTATTGGAGTATGAAAGATGGAAATATGTGAAACCCGTTTCACATATTTTATGCAATATATGTAACTCGATCACTTCATTGAAAAACGGTTTGGCTAGTTGAGGAGAAATAAAAAATAAAGTGCATGATGAATGAATGAATGAATGATTTTAATAACATTGATGAGGCCAAAGCAGCGTATGGGACCCACAAACTAGAACACATCCCCAGACAAGAAGCCAAGAATCTTAAACCAGCTGTAACCTCTTATTTAAATTTGCTCTCCGACGTTGGATTTTGATCATCAGGTTTGCAATTTTGCCTAACTGCTTTTCTTCAAATAGGTAGTTTAAGCTGCCCGCCTTTAAAAGATCCACACAATTGCATCTGATGTCTTTGTAAGCCGGACATTCCATGATAAAATGATGTTCAGTCTCAACCACCTCCATACTGCAGAATAGGCATGTCCTGTTTTCCCACTCCTCTTTTGGTATCAGCCATTTATTTGTTTTGCACCTCAAATGGGGATAGCTAGTTCTATCTTGGGCTGTAAGAATTTTTGCTTTCCATTTAATATTTGCTCCTATATATGCTTTTTCCTCATGATTAGCCGTGGGGTTAAATTCTTTGAGATGTATATTTTTTTTCATCTGTTTTGCTTTGACCATATGATACTCCTAAATTTTTCTCGTACAAACTTCTTTATTTCTTCATTGATAATTGGACACTCTTGAATGTTAACTTCCCATTTTTTCATCCACTTGTCGTTTTTCTTCATCCATGTGCTCTTTCTCCTATCTAGTCTTTCTTTTGTAGCTAACTTAGGCCAGTAGTGATTTTCCATATGTTGAGTTTTCTTTAGGTAACGCAATAGCCGGAACATTGCTGAAGCTTTTAATGGGAAGGTACCCGTTTCCGCCAATAAGATCTTATAAGGCACTGTTGTTTTAATTTTGAGGCTGCTGACGATGAGATGCTTTTGAATTCTTTCTACTTGTCTCCATTTTTTTATCAAAGATTTTGCTACCCCAAATTTCACACCCATAAAGGATCACTGGTGTAACTAATAGACCAAACAATATTTTCTTGGTCTTCCAATCCCACAGGTCAACATTCCTACATTTATTTTGTAAAGATTACAGCGCTTTCCGGCCCCCTTGAATTCTTTTTGCTCTGCACGTTTCCCAATTAAGTTTGTTTTGAAAATAGTGTAGTCAAAACACCATGAATGTGAACCTTAGGGAGGCTTGTGACGAGGTCTATGATTGTGCCTTTTCACTTCTTACTGCAAGGAAGGCAATCGACTTACAATATGCTCCTCTTTCATTTGGTGACAAATGATGCATTCTCCCTGATGTGTGAAGATAACACCTATAGACACCCAAAATTGGACACTACTGTGATTTTGAATTAATTACTAATTATTCTGCTATTAATTAAATAATTCTTCAGTTATTTAATTAATCATCTTATTTCTTCTATAAACCTGATCTTTCAATCATTTAATCATCCCTCTTAGTATTAATTAAATAATTAATATTATTTAATTGATTAACATTAAATTAATTGGTCTTTATTAGTTTATTAAATTCAATTTCTATAATCCTATAGTTTAAATAATTATCATTGATTATTTAAATTAGCGAACTAATTCCTCCTAAGTAAATTAATTTAATCTCATCAAATTCTTAATCAATTTCGTATTAATTTCAATCTAATTTCATCATTATCATAAATTGAATTTAAATCTTCAAAATTAGAAAAATCAAAATTATTTTCTAAAAATTCAAAAATTCCTCACAAACTGAAAAATCAAATTTCTGAAAATCTAATATCTTCTCAAAATAAAAAATCCTTTCAAAATGTAAAAATCAATCTTTTCCCCAAAAATGCATTCCAAAAACTCTTATTTTTCGAAGACCAGAAAATATCTCCAAATCTTATCTTCTCTTCTATTTCCCAAATGACTTCTCTTTTTGAGTTCGAAATGGAAACAAATCCTCATTTTTGGAAGATTACCCAAAATCTTCTAGCCTCTAATTATCTCAATCGTTCGTTCTATTTTTCTTAAATCAATCTTGATTGTCCATTCAGTCTTGAATCTCTATATAAGCCTTGCCCATTCTCATAATAAGGATCCAAGTTTTTGAGCATCAATTTTATGCAGGTTTTCATATCATCATCAAGCAATCATTTGGATCAAAATTCTTGAACCTCTAAGTCGAAATTTTGCAGAAATCAACTCTGAGTGCCATCCATTTCAATAGAGTGCAAAGAAACAATAGAAGGAAACAAGCAGGGTGTTGGTAACTGTGCTTTAAATTGTTGTTTTATTTTTAGTTATTCTTCTCTCTTTGCTTGTCTTTTATTGTTTTGTACGGATAATATTTGTTAGTAGTTTACTTTATTTAGTTCGGTGCTACTAACCAGTTTTCCTGAGCCTATATAGATTTTTCCCTACATACATCAGGTGAACCCGACGTGAATACACTAAATCCGATTTGGAAATTATTTTTGTGTGTAGGTTTCTTTTGGTTAATTTGTTGTTGCGTGCAGGTTTGGGAGTCTAACTTGTGATCTATGCAGGGTTTTATGTTTTAAAAGTGCAATAAATCACATTGTTTAATTGGTTGTGAAAATGAACAACTTGCATCTAAAACTCAAATAGGATCATACCAAAGTCTTCGACATTAGGAAGTCTCTCTTTTAGGCTTAGTAATCATTTAGGACTGGCAATCTAACTGGTTAGACTAGACCTCTTTTGATCTATTCCTTATCAATCTTATCAAAACAATCGACCTTGACTCCGCGCTTCATCTAAAGCTAGAGTCAAATCAACATCAAACCATTCCAACCTTGAGATCAAGAGAAATCAAACTCTCTCTCCAAGATTGACATTTTTGAATAGGAACCAAAACTTGTTAGAAGTGGTATCACCTTTTGTCTGGACACATCAACAATCACCTCATATCCTATTATCAAAGACATTTTTGAAAATGTCACTCCCATAGCCTTTTGGTTGGAGACCAATAACCCGATCTCAAATGAGGAATAACCTGGATGACATGTACATCAACTCTCTTTCCCCATATGAAGAGGAGCGAAATCCTAACTACTATGATGATGCAAACCCTTTTGTCTATTCAAGGAGTTTCCCTATGATGGCGCAACCACCCGCTAATCCCTCTGTCCTTCACAGTCCCCAATCTCGATATTAACAATCAAAAAATCTCAATACTTTACGTTTTCAACAAATACCACAGTTTGGAGCTCAATATCAAATGTACAATAGATCATACATGCCTACATCGCAATCCCAATATCAAAGGCCAATTAACGTATTTTCTGCTAGGCAACCAATACCATCGACTAATGTCAGAAACATGCCACCATTACAAAATGATATCCTCATGCAACAATTTCAAGACACAAACTTAGTTAGACATTCTTCAAAGTCAAAGTCAACCAAAGTCTTACACTACAGAGGACTTATATCCCTACCCTGTTGATCAATCAACCTATATGCCTCTGATCACATCACATGTCAATTAACATCCTTTTATTTCCTCAAATCCGCCACCAAGGGTTTCCCAAACAAACACAATTGCAAACATATCATCCTTTGGGCATCAATCAAGCATAATCAATAAGATAACTGAAACCTATTGTACCACATTTTCAGTAAACAAATAACCTACAAGATGCAAACGTCAATGTTGTATCACTAATAAGATCGTCCAAATAACAAAAATTCCAATCTAAATCTTTCAATCGTTTGTTTCAAAAATTGGTTCACACACATGAGTCTATTGTTGAGTAGGATCAAATTCATTTACCCATGACTAGCAATGGCACATTCCAAACAATCATACCAATGACACATCCGCCTCCCATGAAGGTGTCCCTCAAGAAGTCTCCATATTTCCCAAAATTCCTCATCTCCTAAAGTGTCACAAGAGCAATCTTTGCCATTTCTATCGACTGATATATCCAGTTATGAGACCTCCCAAGGGCTATCCACAATGGATTTCCAAACTAATCCCTTTCATGATACAAGTCCCTTTTACAATTCAACAATTCTAGATCCAATGTCACCATATGCTCCATTCCCAAGCAAACCCATCTCAGAGAGTCTGATCCTTCAACCTCCTTCCACATGTCAAGACATTGATTCCTTCTCTGAATCTCCGATATATATTCCAATCAATACCCCATGGCAAGAGGATGATCAAAAGCATGAAGAAGCGTGTCATGAATCATAATTGATATAAAAATATATCTTAATGTGTATTATGTTGAATTATTGTTAACCAATGATTAATTGTTTAATTATGTTAGGAGTAACAATAACTAATATTAATACTATAGTAGTCAATCAATACTATTAATCGCTATTAATCA
Organism: Thuja plicata; assembly: GCA_018584345.1. Taxonomy (NCBI): domain Eukaryota; kingdom Viridiplantae; phylum Streptophyta; class Pinopsida; order Cupressales; family Cupressaceae; genus Thuja; species Thuja plicata. The sequence goes on along the minus strand of MU228368.1, from coordinate 1,312,716 downwards.
TTAAATACATATAGATAATATATTGTTAATTAATCGAATCAATATTATTAATTAATATAATAATATTATTCAATCAATATAAATAGTAATATTGATCTATAAAATAATATTAATTAATAATCAATATATATCTAATTAATTTAAAGTAAACAATATAACACCAATCAATAAATAATTATTTAATTAATAATTAATAATATTAACTAAACCGTATTTTAAAAAACTACATTAAGAATTAATATTTAGATGACCATTTAAAATTAGATATTATATTCATTAACTAAATATAAAGAGATATTTAGTAATTTATAAAGAAATTAATATAACTTCTTAAGGGGAGAAAAAACATGGGGAGAAAAAGACCAAAAAATAAGGAATAAATGTAGGAGAAAAACAAGAGAAAATAATATATAAGATTTAAATAATAAACTTTTTAATAAGATTAACATATATATTAAACAAATAAAAATAATATAATATAAATATTATATATTTGATCACTTCACATATTATAATATAAATATAAATATAAATACTACATATCAATTATATTTATATGATGTACTATCATACATCTAAAAAAGATATTGATTAGAAATTAATATAATATAAAATAATATATAATATTATTAAATATACATAAATCTAAATGCATGTAATCTGAAATATAAATTAAAAGTATATATATACATAAACATATATTAATATAATATAAAATTAAAATATAGAATAAAACATATAATATAATATATACTTAACTAAAGTAATAATTAAAAATTAGTTCCACCTTAAGAAGACATGAATTTTCAAAGAGACATCTCTAACTTATATAAGGGAATTGATTCTCATTCCCCAAAAAGGAGGGAGGAAAAGGAAAATAAGAAATATAGACATTAAAAAGTCTACCGCAGATAAAAAGAAGACTTGCAGCTATGTAGGCTTGGTCAATCAATATTAAAGGTATGGATTTTATATTTGTATAAAATGTATGACCAAATATATATATATGAAGGCACACATATATATATTTTTATGGAATTAGGAAATTCCCTTTCATCCAAATAATAAAAGTTATAAATAGTCCTTCATGATTATAGATAAGTTTATATGTTATGTTTATAGAAATGAATTCGATATAGACAATTATAACTATATATATACAATTCATATTCATGGATAGGAAGAAATTGAATTTAAATATAGACGATCATTTCTAATATGCAAGACTGAAAGACGATTAGTTAGTTTTAGCTAGTAAGCAAGTCTAGTAGAATTTCAGATTGGTGCCTATAAGGAAAAGTTGGTTTGTGATATTCTTCCCATGGACTGTTGCCATCTTCTACTTGGATGCAGTGGCAATTTGATAGGCAAGCCCATTATGATGGTAGGGAAAATACCTACACTATTCAAAAGGATGGAAAAACTTTTAGGCTAACCCCATTGCAGGAGGATGGTGAAGCAGAGAAGGCAGCCAAGGTCATTTTGATGGGCAAGAAAGAGTTTGTAATGATGGAGGGAGATAAGTGGAAGGAGTATGCAACCACTACTGAGGTTGCAGAAGTCAGAGAAGACCTTGAGAAGGAGGAACAAGTCAGTAATCTGCAGGCCAAGACTGAGGCAAAGAAGCCCAAGAATGAGACCCTTGTGTGGACACAAAGTAGGATGCAAAATCATGATGCTATTGTAGTGGGCACAATGTTGTGTCCTTTGACAATGAGAAGAGGGTAGAGGCAACCCAATACTGATCAGACAAGGCATTTGGAGCAACAAATCTAGACCGAATGAGGGAAGCTAAGTGTGGAGTAAGTGGCAGCGAATGACAAAGACAAAGGGATAAGACCAAGTGAGTAGCAAGGAACAAAAAAAGGACAAACCAAGGAAGGAAGATGTATGCAAAAGTAAAACCATTTCTCCCTTTATTTATGATTAGAGGAAGCCAAAATTACAGTCAACATCCCTGGTTGAGAAGGAAAGAGCAGGTCAAGAGAGTATTCAATCTAATGGTGCCAAGAGTGATGCAAGGTTCAAGCATCTCACCCAATGACAAAGACAAAGGGATAAGACCAAGTGGGTAGCAAGGAACAAAAAGAGGACAAACCATGGAAGGAAGATGTATGCAAAAGTAAAAACCATTTCTACCTTTATTTATGATTAGAGGAAGCCAAAATTACAGTCAACATACCTGGTTGAGAAAGAAAGAGCAGGTCAAGAGAGTATTCAATCCAATGGTGCCAAGAGTGATGCAAGGTTCAAGCATCTAACCCAATGGAAGGGTATACCAGACAGAGATAACTTTTGGGGGCTAGGTCAAAGGGAGTCCAAAAATGTCTTAATGCAGCATAGTCCTCAAGGGAATTTGAGTTTGTTTCCAGGCCGGGTGTATGGTGCAGGAGTAGCAAGTTCCCTTTGAAGCAACCATGACCCATTGTGGTCTTTTGGATAAGATGATGTAATAAGGCCATTTATGTTCTTTTAATGTTTAATAAGGTCCTAAAGACCAATTACAATCAAACCAAGCCAAGTTGTAAGGCAAATCATGCCATTAGGGTCATATAAGCCTATAAGGCTAAGAAAGGTCAAAGCAGGTCAAAAATGTAAATCATGATGCAATAAGGTCGTATTAGTGTATCTAGGGTCAAAATAGGTGATTTGGAGTTATCGAAGGGAGGACTGTAATGCCCCCTTCTCCGTGATAGGCCATTATAGTGCCTGATTAGTCTATCTCCCCATCCGGATAAACTAATGGCTTCTTTCAGAGGATGCCAACCAGTCACAGGCTTCAGTGGGTGAATATTAATTATTTGGGACCCCTTTTCTATAATTCAGTCACTTTGTTTTATAAAGTGAGATTATAAAGTTACTTTATGACTTAAGTCATTTTATTTTAAAAAGTAACTTAAGTTATTGCACTTTATCCAAGATTGCTTAGTTTGTTGTGCTTTCAGTCATGTCATATCGAGGTTATAAAAGAATAAAGTGCTCCTTGGGAAAGGCGCCATGAATATTATAAACAAAAAGGAAAACAAATTTCTGGTTACTTTGTGACTGGCTATATTTTCTCTAAGGACGCAAACCGTTGAGAGATCTCTCGGAGCCTTCTTCAATTGGGTGGATTCACGCAGAGTCCATATTTGCTTAAAAAAGGTGAACTTGTATTATAGTTTATTGAGAGCTCATCTCTGATTTTGATCTTTTATTGAGTTGAAACCACCATAGTAAAGATATTTAGTCGAACGCTGGTAGTCTGAAGATTTTATGAAACCTCATTGGGGAGGGTTATCATCACTAACGCAAGCCTCTTACTGAAATCAACGCACTTCCATATATGCTCAGCATTGTATTAATTGGAAACATCACTATCTAGTCAGCGTAAGGAGATGTGCCCAGTAGTTAACGGTCTGTAAATATGTGCTGCTCGAACGTACAGGGAATCACTCCGGCGCTGCACCATAAGGGGTTACATTGGCTTTGAATCCTAAGTACGCAGCTTACCGTATTGCCAGCGACGCTGGACCAGTAGAGTGTGCGTGTGAGGTGCTGGGGTGTTGCGTGAGACAACTACCAATCTCGGGTCTAATGCTGGAGGAGTTGTGTGGAGCTAGATCAAAATCTGCAGGTCAGGCGTGAGCAGAAGTTACCATGCATGTTGAAGTAGTCGCGTGGGCTAGCTTGAAGACACGGACTGTATAGTGGTTGGCATGGGTAGGAGTTGCGACAGCAGCTTCCAACAGATAATATAACAGAGGGAGGACGTTACAGGGGTCTGTGTTGGTTCGAGGAGATCCTCTACCTTTGTGAAGCAGTGTTTATATACTACATACCAGCGTTGGCATTAGATCCTCTATCTTTTTGAAGCATTGTTTATATGCTACAGACCAGCGTTGGCATCTACACTTCCAGCGCAGGCAACATACATGTGCATTGCTGTTCATAGACAGTATTGGCTTCTACGACTTGGGAGATGAATAATGAAGGTGCGCACTAATACATCCTTGATTGATAATGTCTTGTAGCGAGTTCTGTCTGAATCTTATGTAAAACTACTGTTTGATGAATTATGCTTCTGTTATAAATTGCATGTAAAACTTGTATGTCATATATGCAAATCTTAAACATACGTAAGTTCCAGGCTGAATCTAATAGAGGAAAAAACTCAGAAGTTGTTACTTTCATCCTTGTAATTGGAGGACCATTTTAGCATTTCTCTATTACCCCTATTTGGGATATTACATTGAATTTTTTGAAACATGTGCAAGCTGAATGGTGGACAAATACCAAATGTAGGTGCCAAACCTTATTGAAATCAAAATACGTGTAATGACCAACAAATTCAACCATCCTCATTACTGTTTGTGAATTATGAAATCCTCAAACGCTGAAATTAATCTATTTACTGATGTATGAAAGTTGGAAATGTGTATGAAACCCTTGATTGTGCCTCTACATGCACCATGAATATTAATTAAGCTAGATTGACTATTATGATAGCAAATAGTGAACAATATTTATTTTACCAACACTTTCACTTGCAGCAGTCTGTATTGTTGTATTGAAGGGCACAAATCCTTAGGTGCCAAACATGCAATAATGGAGGTGAAATTGTATGGTGGTGGTTGGGAGGTGCATGAACAAGTCTGAACCCTTGCCTAATACTAGCGAATTGATAACAGCTGTTTTCATCAGCAAAACCCTGAAACTCAATACTGATTTGAAGGTACAATGGCTGGAGAACATGTATGATGACAGATCCAAGCTTTGAAAGGTCTCATAACATCAGCAATTCATCCAAAAACCTTAGGTAGAACACTTGTTAGGGCTAGAAACATCAATCAAATGCTGGGGCAGCCTTTATGGGCTTTGGAAACATTGACTAAGGATGGAAACATCAACAAAACAATATATCCAAACCTTACGTCAACAACAATATCAAACCTCCCTCAAAATGATGGCTGGGAATATAAATTACAACTGATTTAGTTATTGGAATATCCCATAAACAACAACAATAGTCTAAACCCTTTTGAAATTAGCAAATCTAACCTTTTCACACTGTAGCAGGTGAAAATTACTTAAAATCCTCAATCAATCGTCAACAATTGAGCACAATTGTGATTCCCAATCGGAATCACCTCCAAAGGATTAGCGGTATTGATATTTGAATCTTAATATGGAAATCAAGAGGGTTTTCATCCTTAAGATTTCCCAAAACAAAGGTTTTTGTCCCTAAATGCTTCAAAATGACAAATTGGAAGGAAACGTGAAAGAATGATGAAGATGGATGCTTTGATGTGTGCCTTGACCTCTTCTTTATAGGTGCCCACTTTGGGCCCTTTATTATTGTTTTTTGTCAAAGTATTTAAATATGAGTTTTAAACTACAAAACACACTTTTTGAATTACATCATAAATAAAGTGATAAAATATCATTAGTATTCTTTACACTAGCCTATGTGAAATAAAATAGGCTACGAGTCATCAATTAATTCTTTTTACTTTTGAGAAGGGAGCATGATAGCTTGCTTGTAAATTTCTAAACAATGTGACTCTTTGCTTATTGGAAATAAAATAGGCTATGGGTCTTCAATTATTTTAGTTTTATTTTTGAGAAGAGAGCATGTCAGATTGCTTGTAAGTATCAAAATAGTCTGAAAGAGAGATGCTGTTGAAGACTCTCGTGTAGGACCTGCCAACAAGTTTCTTATATAAATTGAAAGTTTGTATTGTTTTGGTTGTAGTAAAGATGAATTATACATGGAAATGCTGTTCTAATATAATGCTTTTCATTATATATTTGTAACTTACTCAGAGTCCAAACCTTTTGTAACTGACTTATGTATGACTGTTTCCTGATGTGTAAAATGACATTTACTTAATGTTTTTTTCATTGACTCTCCTTTTTTGGTTGAATTTCTTGTTGATCACATGTGCTTTATTTCAATGCCGAGTTTGTGAAAATTTGCTCCTCTAGTGAAAGACAAATGTTTATTGTCATGTCTATGGCCTTGCAATTTGTTTGAGCTATATTCTTCAATGTGGTAAAATAATTGATGACAATCTGGTTTACTTATTTAGCATGATGGAGCTGGTTGATGTTGGTGTTTCAGAATCATTGTTGGCTCCTATTCGTAAAACCATTTTGCAAGTAGAAGGAGTTAAGGTACACTATTCAAGACTATTTGTGCATTTTTTTTAATAATTCCTCTCATGACATAAGGGTGGTCAACAAATAGTTATTAGAATGATAATATGCAAATGATTGAATCTGTGACTATTCCGAAGCTTGTATTGAAGTGCCTTAACAAAAGGTCATTGAAAAAAATGAAAAGAATTAAAAGGATAAGTTATATTAATCTCCATGGATAATGAGGGATTGACAATACAATGAGAAAACAAATCAACTACAAAAGAGAACAAATCAATAAATCTAATAACATTGTGGAATAGGATAGTGGGGAGTTGCAATGTTATTTTTGGCTACTAGTTTTGACATTACTATAGTTATGACTATAAGCATACTCGAGTCAGCAAACAGAAGTTGAGATACATTCGTTACATCTTTTACATCATCCTGGTTAAGATACACATTATCTTGAGCCCTTCCCAAGCAACACAAAAACCAATTGATCATTGCCAAAATTTAATAACTTGCTATCAAGCTAGTCATTAGTTGATAGAGCTTGTTTAATTATCCCTAGAGGATTTGTTGGATTCTCTCAAGAGAAATACCCCACAAAATTTGAGTCCTTGTCAAATTTTTAGTACAACACTTTCTGAAGAGATGCCCTAGTGTATTGACAAGGATTTCTTTACCACGATGCTAAACAATTGCTCATATGGTTTAACTTCACCATCCAAAGGATAATTGATGATACCTAAATATAGACACCCCTCCCAAGATCTCATTGACAAGGGTAGAAATGGTGCAATTACTATTAAAATAATAGTAGAATATTGTTATAATGGTTATCTTAGTTGATATTTAGAAACTTCCTTTTTTGTCTTTCGTCTTTAGTTTGTTTAGGAAGTTTCCTTACATGTTTCTATTCTCGATCGTTTCTGTTATGGAAAGATCGTCTTGTATTCTCTATTTAAGGAGCCTTCCTCTCCTTTGTTAATATAAAGTTATCATTTCATGGTATTAGAGCGGGTTATGTTTTTTGACAAATTTTCTTAAAAAAATTCGTGGGTATTTACTTGGAATTTATTTCTAGAAGTTTTTTTGATTTGACTTTTTAATGAAAAAAACGTGGGTTTATATTTTGCAAAATTCGAAAGTATTTTTCTGAATCTTTGAGCGGAATCGTGGCAAATTGCGAAAGTTTTTTTTGCCTTACTTGCGCAGAGGTTTTTGAGGTCTACTGAAGGTTCTTCTACCACGTGAAGTTTGTTGTTTTGCAGATTCCTTTTGCATGATTTTTTTGCCAAAAATCGTGGGACTTTTCTATTTTCCGCACGACATGTATTTTGTTTTACTATGGGATGAAGGGCTTTGGCCATAGTGCGGAGATTTCTGTGTTTTCTAGTGTTTTGCACGATTCTTCAAAAATCGTGGTTTCTTCATCTGCTAGAGGGTTTTCTTATTTTGTTCCCACAAAAAAATCATGGAGGGGTTTTTTATTTTTTTCCACAAAAAAATCATGGAGGGTTTTCTGATTTTTTTCCACTATAAGTCATGGAGGGGTAGTTAGATGGATAACCATTACGGGAGGGTATTAAAATAATATTAAAATATTGTTATAATGGTCATCTTAGTTGATGTTTAGAAACTTCCTTTTATGTCTTTTGTCGTTAGTTTGTTTAGGAAGTTTCCTTTCGTGTTTCTATTCTTGATCATTTGTATTATGGAAAGATCGTCTTGTATTCTCTATTTAAGGAGCCTTCATCTCCTTTGTTAATATAAAGTTATCATTTGAATTACTTAAGAAGAGCACCCATCTGTTGGTTTGTAAGAGTCTTCCATTGCCAAGTACTTTATGAATTTGGGATTAAGTGAATTCGGAACTCTGTAGTTTAAGAGAACCACTGATGATTTATTTTGTAGCAAAAGTTGAAAAGTGCCAGATATTTTAGCAAGGACCACAGTTCGGGAAAAATGTAGGTATCTTCGCGAACCATTGAGCAACAAATTTCAATCTAAACGAAGATCTTCCAAGCATAATTCCAGTTTGGGTATACCTCTCATTACTTCCTCATTGCTATTGGAAAGAACTGTCCATTTGAAAGATTGGAGGCACTAATGGTAAATACATTGTAGCATTTAAGTTCACACAAAATTGAGTTCTTAATTATGCCATGATATGTGAGAAGACTCTTGTAATGTCCCCGTTTTTGCCAGCATCTGAGTTTAAGAGATTAGCCTATTATTGTGATCCTCGTAGGCTAATTATTGCGGATAGAGGATCTTCTGAGGCACAGACTTGGCTTGGGAGGGTCTTGTCTTCCCCACAATTTAGTAAGTT
>MU228368.1:1265196-1293239 GCA_018584345.1 Thuja plicata | reverse complement strand
GGGCACACACCAAGCATTCTCACATAGCTGGTGTTTATTTTTGTCAAGGACAATATTGTATGCTTGTTCTGAGCTCTTCTTGAAATCAATATATATGATTGCTGGATAAACCGGGTATGTGCTGTTTCAGAATTCAGAAATATAATAATTGCAGATTGTGTGTACATTTTTAAATACTATTTAGTTTCCATTTGTTATGTAATTGCTTTATTTTCGAAAAACTTCAAAAACTAAAAGAAAACACAAGGAAAAGATAAGAAATCAGAATTCAGCCAAGGTCCTTTTAAGATACCAAACAGTAGACAAAGGTTCAAATTCCGTAATATACAGTAAATTCCAAGATCACTGGGATCGGGGATCTTTCAGATCACAATCAGAAATTTGGCGAGTTTTATTTAAGTATTGATCAGATTGACTTCTTAAAAATAAAAACTTATATATTTGAGAGAAATGTCGATTCAAGTATGAACAATGCTGCCCAGCGATGTATTTCCCGAATGGTGTGCTAGTAAACAGTGATTAAAGTTTATGTTTAAAATAAGCAAACAGAATAGTGACATTGATAATGTTGAAGTCAGCAATCAAGAGAAAGAGTAGTGGCGATATTATCAATAGTGGCAATATGATTATTGTGATTAATAGCTATTCTCCAATAGGTGCGATCAGATGACAAGATGCAACTTCACTATGGCTCGCTTAAAGGCAGAACGAATTTTAAAGAAAACATGACTGTTATTTGTAAAACAAATAATATATGATTTTTTAAGAAGTGTTCTCATCAAAAGACAAATTCTTTCATGAATGGGTATGTGGAAGATATCAAACAATAAGGCAAGAGTTGATTGGAAAGACATGTGAGAATTTATTCTGAATATGTTATCATACTAGTCGCTCAGAGTGAGCTTTAGATTTTATACTTATAGTCATGGATGCATGGTTTTAAGAGATTGTTTAAACAGAAGGAGCACCGCAATAATATCACAGAAGCAATAAGAATTAATCAGAGACAGTGATCCAATATCGCATAAGTATTGAACCATATATCTGAAACAGCAAATGCTTAATATCAGATTATCGCCATAACAAGCCCTATATCAGATAAGCAATTAGATCAGATCAATTAGCAGAAGTAAATTCGCATATATTATAGGGAAGATATCAGGAACAGTGTATACTCTCAGATCGGTAACATCTTCCCTTTGCATATACACCGAGTGATATCAGGAACAACAGTTGGTATATATATACATATATAATTCAGACCAGAATGGATAAGATTGCACCCATATAAAGGTTCCATCAGAAATAGCAATATTATTACACTTGATCGATACACCATATTAATAACCTTCATTATTATTAAACCCTCAGAAGAGGATATTATATACTTCAAAGTCTCATATACATTCTTGAAGAATATACTTACAATATATTCCTATGTTCGTACATTATGAAAGATATCTAGATCAATCCTTTGTTTAAGGCAATTGGATGCAAGGGTGATCATTACTAATCAAGTAAACTTCCATTAATTGTTACTCTTGCACTTGTAATAAGTATATTATAACTATCCAAACCTTTAGGATATAAGATTTAACAGAAAGAAGTCGCTCGTAATTGAAAATATAAGAAATCAGTCACAAGCCCTAAAAGATCATACAAGGGGACATTGCAAGAGGTATCATAGCATTGCAATTTGGTGGTTATATTTCATTGTTTTACAAAGGGACATTACAAACCATCCATGGAGTCTAGCACCATCAATATTTATGAGTCAATGCAAAATTAATCTGAATGTTGGTGGTATTTGTTTAGTTATCTCTTTGGTTTGTGTGAACGAAATTAATAGAATTGGAGATTAGTTACACCATTTTTGCATACCCTGTCCATCCGTTGCCTTTTATTTCATTACCCTTGTTAGAATAGGAATAGTTGAGGAGTGCGTTCCAGATTGAGATTGAGATATCCAGCAAGCCTCTTGAACAAAAATAGACGCATTAACCACTTTGTTTGCACAAGACAGTTGTGACTCAACTTCCTAGACCTTAGAGAGGTAGTAGATCTTAGGATTTTCTATCTTTTTGAAGAGAGGCGAGGTAAATCTACTAAACCTGTGTTGCACGTGTCAATATGGCCATCAACACATAGGACACTCTCAGACAGAAAGTTGGACTTGTTTATGGAAATGTAGATTGAAATTGCCTATTCCTTGGTGAGATTGCATAGCTAACAAAATAGTTTAGCAACCACTCTAAGCATTTAAAACAAACAAAATTGAATAAATATCGTATTTTCTACGTCTAGATTATCAATGCTATAACTAGACAAGTATTGTTGATGCTAGAATTAATATGGTTGATATAACTACATAATCTGAGAACTATGTTTCCAATGAGTATGCAGTCCATCTTCGCTAGTGGTTAAAATTTTTGCAAGTCCAATCCCACTAGAGATAGGAATTACCTACCCACCTTTATTACAATTCGAAGAAGACCGAACAAGCATAATTCACTACCCAAAAATGAGTAGAAGGAAATGAATAAGAGAATATGTAGAAAACAAAGAGATGTTGAGTAGATTCAATATTTATGTAGTGTGTGCATGAGTGGGATAACAATTTATACCTCTTAATTGTTTTGTATGATGGAATGGGCAAGTGGAGAGGAGTTTATATATGTCTACCATTCTCTTTTGAGAGGACTGCTATGGGTATATATTGGTCAGACATTATTTTTCCTTGTGATCTACTATGATTGGGGCTCCCCAGCACCCCAATTCTTAGTCTAGTGGTTGTGGTTCTCTCTCATCTTGATGTTGGGAACCCTCTCTAACTTCCTTCCACTGTGCAGATCTTAGGGGTAATCTTACATTACTAGTTTTTTTTCTGACTACCACTGTTTCTTTGACCTTTAATGTTAGTGGAGGCTCTATGCAGCATCAGGTAGCTCCTAGGATTGTCCATCCTCACCCCCTTATTTTTATACTCTCTCGGGAAAACATTCTTAGACTTGGCATCAGAACTCCCATTGTGATTGATGACATTTTTGTTTGCACCTGCAATGCATCTTGGAACATAGGCACATGAGAATTTTGGCTTCTTGCATCAATGGTCCTCTTTTGTTTATTACCTTATGGGATCCTCTTATTTTTTTTATTATTGTTGTTGCTTGGGGTTATGCCTTTTTAAGTTATCTTCTGTGTGCATATGCTTTATGTCTAGGGCCTCGTTTTTTTTGATCTCGTCCTTTTGCTATTTCCAGACCCATCGATCTATTTTAATTTTTCCGTTGTTTGTGCACTGTGCAAATACTTTATGTCTAGGGCCTCTTTTTTTTTTGCTTGTCCTTCTGCTATTTCCAGACCCATTGATCTATTTTAAGTTTTAGGTCATTTGTAGACATCAATATATTTTTGTTCTTGCTTGCTTTCTAGAAATAAGATATAGCAGAAAAATCCTTGCCACATATATTTCCCTATATTATGGATAATTATTTATTTACACTTGCAAATAAAGGAAAATATGGATTTTAGTAAATACTGACAAAATAGGGCCTATCTAAGTATATCTTTGTGAGTTGTTATCAAATGGCATGCCGGGAATTATTTGCGTCCATTCTTGTGCTCAAGTATCAATCCCCATAAAAATTTATTCAGTTTGCGTAAGTGTGAGTTTTCAGAGTGTTGCTTACAATCTCTCTATGTGACTTCTCTTGACATTGATGTCATCTGAATGCTCCATTGCAATATTTCTGGCAAGATCTTGACATAACGTGGATCATGCTTCCTGTCGATGTAACTGGACATCTTTGCTTATTGATTCTGATGTTGATAAATTGCCACTCATCAGAACCGTCCAAAAAATGAATTAGATTGAACTCAACAATATCTTTCAACATTCCAAGACTGTATAGAAGTGATTCCACTGCTTTTTATAATAATTAGTTTATAAAAAATGAGGGTATCTGGTTTTCTTTCTAATATTCAATATCTTGATTATGATGCATGTCAATTAATTTAAAAGGAAATTAAGTGTGATCATTAGCTGAAGAAGACCAAACTATCTTTTTCTTAGCATTATTCATTGGAAGTATTTGTATCCTCTGTATTTTAGGGTTGTCATCACTTGAGAGGCCGGAAAGCAGGATCATTGCTGCACCTTGACATTCACATTGAGGTATATTACTGTCATGTTCCTTCAAAATCATGCATTATGTTCTAGCTCAACAAAATGAACGGTGGCATTTAAATTATAAAAAAATCTTTGTATTTTCTTTTTAAAGATCTGCAAGTGTGAGGTTTCTGTTGGAATTTCAGTACTCATTTATCATAAAGGTATTCATTACATATGTAACTATTTCTATTTTGCTCAGATATTTTCTAACTTGTAATTATAGCATTTAGTGGCTATCCTGCTCAATTTGATTTGTTAAAATATAATGCCAGACATTGAGTTGGGAAAACTGCAGCAACTCTGAAACAAGTCCTATATCCTGTTGTTTTTGTAAAAACAATTATCTACCTTATAAATGGTCAATTATATAATATATTAGATTAGATTCTCCTAGTTCTGTTTAGTTAGAATCTTTCTATTTTAGTCTTCTATTTTCTTCAGTTTCTTTTAGAAACTTCAATAATGTAATTACCTATATAAGGCTGCTCATTCCTCAATGGTAAGAAAGCAATTACCATTGTCTCATTTTGTTTCACATGGTATCAGAGAGGGAAAATCTTTCCTGGCTTCTAAATTTTTTTAAATTTTCTTAGGGCCTGTTTTTCATTGTTTGTAATTTGTGACTTTTCACTTGAGATTTTTTGATAAGGTCAGGGTTATCTGTTATAAAAATCGAGGGTTTTTGTGATTATATATTTTTTGCTTATGGAATGTTGAAATCGCAGATTCTTTTTGACATTTTTTTTCTACCTCCCATACCTACAATGGCTCTTCTACCACTCACGAATCCTATTTTTTTTGGGTGTTGTTTGTTTTTGAAAAAAAAACCGCGCATTGCTTCCATCTAGGGCTTGTGACGAGTCTGAGTTTTTCTTCGTGCGAGGGTTTTTTGCTCTGCCCATGATTTCTCTGGTTCTCTTTGCCCACGTCTGTGTTTTTCTGTGTGTGGCTTGCGACAGGGTTTCTCTGCATATGACAGGATTTTTTTAGCCCACGTTTAAGTGTTGTGCATTCTGCAACACCCATGGCTTTAGATTTCAACATTTATTTACAAACACGATTGCTTTTTTTCTTTAGTGGCGAGAGGTTTTGTTTAGTGGACGAATCAAATATTTGTTCACAGCTAGGGTTATGTCCGACTATCTGACTTTTCTACAGATGCGTCTAGGGCATTTTCTCGGACCCAACCTAGGGTTTGCAAAATTATCTGGGTCCTTTGCAAATTTTCAAAGTTTTTTAGACTTTCAGCATGTTATTTGTCCTGTCTTCGGTGCTTAGGGATATGTGTAATTTTGCTAATTGTGTTTTGACAAAAAAGTCCCTTGTTTCTTGTGCCTTGGGAAGCGTGCATAATGACATCATTAACAAATATCATGCTTGAAAGCAATAAAAAAATTAATAGGAAAAATTATAATAGTTGTAAGCAGTGCATGATGACCATCATTGAATAACACTGCTTGGCAAAGGTAGTTCTCGACACTGCCACTTGTCCTACTGCTGTTGGGAAGGACTGGGATAAGTTTGACGAGCATAACCGTGAAGCTGTAATGCTTATTAAGCTTTTAGTGACTAACGATCAGCTATCGCAAGTGCCTTCAGGGAAATCAGCTGCTGAGATCTAGAAGCATATGAAGGATCTCCATGAGGTGTCAAATAAGAGTCATGCGTTGTTTCTTAAGAACATGCTCTTTTTTATCATGATGGGCGAGAGGATATCTCTGCAAGATCATTTGACAAAGATCAAGGACATTCGTGATCAACTTTAGGCAATTGTAAGAAAAATGGAGGAAGAGGATATGGTGGTCACTACCTTGAATAGTATACCAAAATCCTTTGAGCATTTTTTAGAAACACTCAATATTACTTCAACTAATGTTGATTTGAAGAGTCTACCAAAATACTATGAGCATTTCATAGAAACACTCAACATTACTTCAACTAATGTTGATTTGAAGTTTCTAGATCTTTGCAACAAGCTTCTATAGAAAGATCGTTGGAAATAATAGTTAGGTAGTAGTGCTAATATGTCCTCCACAGAACAAGCGTTCTCTACCAAGTCTTCTGCTAAGGACAAAGGTCAATCTTCTCATCCAAAGGGCTCAGGTCCTCAGGACAACAAGAAGAAAAAGAACGTTTAGTGTATCTATTGCCACAAGTATCGTCACAAGAAGGTCGACTATTGAGATCAGTTGGCTTCTGAGCAAAAGAAGTAGGAGGGTCTCAAATAAGAAAGAATCTACATTCTACGCTTTTATGGCCATAAGAACAACTCCAATGAAATCTTCAGCATGGTTCAGAAGGTTCTTGACAAAGCTAATATTATTAAATCAGGGGGTTCTACGGAGAATTATTCAAACGATCTTGGTATTTTCAGATAGAATCTACCTTCTACGCTTTTATGGCCAAAAGAACAAATCAATTGGCCCACGCTTTTAATAGAAACATACACAAAGTAAAGTACTCAACAGAGAAAGTATAAGGATATTTTATTCATGGATTCATCACTTAAGTACAAAGGTATTTCCGTACAAGCACATCTCTTCTATCCAGAGACTAACTACATATAGGTACCGAAGGGGTGCGATGGTTGGCAACCGTGCTCCAACTACCTAGCCTTCGGTCACTAACTAATTCCCAACGACAACATTACATTATTCCCGACAACATCATCCCCCTCAAAAAACAAGTCGTCTCCGGCAACTTAACAACAAAATGGAGATAATGCCCATTACATAACATAAAGAAATCAACTAAGAGGAAGTGGAAGGGGGCATCCCTGGAACTGACGGCTGGGACGCAAAAGGATTCAATTCCCTCCGCAACTGATACACCTATTGAGTACGGATATCCAGATCCGCCCTGGGAGTTGGTCTCGACAGCTTCCTTGAGCATTAAGGTAACCTCCTGCAGTTCAGCCTCCTTGTGACTGCACGCCTCCTTGGCCTCGGCTAACTGGGCCTCAACTACACCCTTACCAGCTGTGGCTACCTCTAACTGTGCCAAAAGTGTTGTATGCTCTGCCTCCCAAGTGGTCTGCTGAGTGGCTAGCTGGGTAGCTATCTCCTTCCGAGATCTCTCCGCCTCTCCACCTCCAGCACTACCCAACTCCCGCTCATCAAAATGGATGTCCTCTCTCAAGGGGGACTGAATGGAAGGTCCCCGTGCCACCATTTTCTGCATTCCAGGCCATTCAAGCCCTCGAATGTGACGGTGTGTGCAGTCACTGCCTCCTTCGCGTCTGTTGCTTTCTTCGTCGAACTCCCAACATCCATGGCGCCTGCAACCTTCATTCCCGAGGGTAGTACCTTAGCTTACTTGCCCATGTTCTCCAACTGTTTTCTCCAACTCCGTTTGCCAGCCGAATCCATAACCGTTTCTTTTGAATGTTCGAATGAAATGAAATGCCGTCAATAACTGTGACTTTATTCAACGTCGTATAGTGCTCTGTCTTTGCAACTGTTTTTGTCAACTGGGCCCTTCGAAATTTATCTTTTCCCTAACTCGAAGCTACGCATCATACGGTCATTAAAACTGCATGTAAATGACATCGTACGACCATACAGCCTACAACAATGCTTTGACTCCTTTTCCGTACGGTGCACGGTCCACCCTTGCTTTGAATCGGTCCTCCGTACGGTCTGCACAATTGGCTGCTTGAATGTGTTATGTACGACTGCTGTAGTCTACCATACATCCATACGGTCTCCGCTCTCATCTGCTAAAAACAAATATTGATGTCTTCGTTTTGTGGTTCCCATAGTACAACGTCCGTGTTTTTATAAGGGAAGTGTCGTACGGTCTAGACTATACGGTCTTATATTGCTGTTGCTGTTTAAAACACTTTTTTTCAGTGAAAATCATGTCCAATCCATTCATGATTTCATGATAATCATTATGACTACAATTATTGATGAATATGATGTCATTTCCCAGCATCTTACAACTTTCCTATTGGCTGTATATAAACAAGAATTGGTTATATCTACTATTGCTTACAATCTGGTCAACAGTGTATTCGGTCAATGTGATAAATTTAAACCTCTCATGGACAGAGAAAGCAAAGGAAATTGAAAAAGGTTTCCTCAGTGTCAAAATTCTAAAAGTGAGCAAGAATGAATTGAGGAGGCAAAATCTATGCTTCTCTTGCAATAAAGATTGGAAACCTAATCACCAATGCATGGGTGAAAAGGTATTGGAAGACATTCCATCTACTTTCAAGTCTCTCTTGTCATCATTTGAAGAGGAGATATAGGTTGCCATTACAAGTTTGCTTCTGAATTTTCAGATCATGCAGTGGTGATAACAACTGGTTGTATAGATTTGAGCACACATAATGATCTCTTCAGCACTTGGGAATTGGATGTTGATGAGAATTTACCATTCCGTGAGAGCAAAGCCATTCAAAAAGTGAGTATGAATAAGTTTTTCAGACTTATTGCTGCTGAAAATTGTTAAGAGATGTGTGTGATTACATTTGAAGATAGGCTTAAAACTATTCCTCATTTCATGTTGAGTATGCTTAATGACATAAGAGATTCAATTACATACATGGGTGACGGGCTTACACATGATAACAAAGTTTCAGTTTATGATTATATCAGAGTGACGCAACATCAGTGTGGTGGTTCCTTCTTGAGGTTGATTTGGAACCCTAGGATCACTTGGGTTTGCAGTTCAATCGTTGAGGATGAGGAAGCCAATGTCGACTTACTGGTGTTTACTCCCAGGGTGTTCCACGTTAGTTTTCTTGGAGAGCAGTTTCCTGAGGAATTGGCAGAGATGGTGTAGTATTTGATTGCTCTACTTGCCAGTTTTTATCAAGAGGTCTCATGTGTTGGCATCCAGCAAGGTAGTGCTTTCAGTGGTTGGTGCTATAGATCTCCTAGGTTGGCTTGGGACCTTGGGATCATACTCAGTTTCACATTGGTTCGACAGAGTGATCTTGGGGCAGCATTGGAATTGCTTGAGGACAAACACTTTTGGGAAGGGTAGACTGTAATGTCCCCTTTCTAGCACTTATAGAATGATGATGTCGTTAGCCTATTTCCCCTTGGTCTTGTAGGCTAATTAGGACATTTAAGGGACTTAGTGACCATTTGGCTTAGGTAGTTTCAGTTGTAGATCATTCTAAGGTGTTTAGAGGCAATTTCGGGCATACTTACTATTTATAGTAAGTCATTCTAGACATGGTTGTGACCTCTAGTGGCAGTGACATGTCGATGGTAAATATTTAATATCAACAAAGGATTTATTTATCATTGATATGATTAATTTTGCATTAATAAAGTTAGTTTATAAAGTTAAATTTAAATATTTAACTTTATTAATGTTAAGTCTATAGTTGGGGGAAATATTTAATTAAAAGAGTTCTTTATTTAATAACACATTGGAGATATAAAATGTTTGGGGATTTAAGATTAAAGGGAAAAACCAATAGGAATTGTGAAAAAATAGAGGGAAAAAGCTCTCTTTCAACATGCTTGGTTTATTATTTTCTCTTGGAGAATTTGGGAGCTTTGGCTTTTAGCAGGTTTGAAGACGAAAACCTTCGAGCTTGGAGGCAATAGATGGAAACCCATCGTTAGTTGGAGATATTATCCAGGTATCTCACTTGTGTTTCAAATAGTTGGAAATGAAGGTACTACTTTGTAAGTCTGGAGGTTTTAGTTTGGTTCTTGCACGAAGGTAAAATCTGAAAGCATAGTATGGTTTTTTGCTTCCGTTTGATATAGTTTCAGTTTGAAAGTATTCAAGAGGTTTGATTTGAGTGGATAGCTATTGCCAAGAACTAGAAGTATGCTGCTGCTGCTGCTGCTGCTGCTGGGCATCATTTCCATTGCTGGGTGCAACTTACTAGATAGCTGTGCATTTTATGCTGGCCATGCCACCTGGAGTGTGTCGTACAAGTTTGGGAAGGGCACAAATTGACTACAGCTGTGTGGTTGTATCTTGGAAGGGGTCGATTTGAGTATCCCAGAGGTTTCTCAGGTCTGCTAAGAAGACAGCACTCTGTTCTCAGTCTCACCATTAACTTCAATTTGCTGTCTACTTTGGAGATGGAAATACATTTAGTGATCAGCATTGCAAATTGGTGAAGCGTTTAGGGGTATGTGAAAGCATTGTAGTATCATTGAATACTGAAGTTATAAACTGTTTTGCTGCTCATGATGTTTTACAGAATTAACTGTGTTCAGAAATAGTGAAAATATAAAAGTGTGATTTCTCAGAATTGCTGTTGTTGATGTATTTAGTTTGCAATTTAGATCTTTCTGCTTTATTGTTAATTCGATATCTATTTTCAAACCATTGCAAACTCCAAAAAATCAGAGTGAAGAAAATTAGTTTATCAAAAGGGGTTGTCTATTACAGTGGTATCGAAGCATGTTTGCGAACTGTTTGATACAGTTCCTGAGTAATCTAGAAGGGAAAGTGCAAAAAATTTAGGGGCAAACAGGGGCAGCCATTACACTTGATGCCATCCAAATGGGTACTTGCTACCCAATCCAACATACTTTTTCTTGTTTCATTGAGGATTCCTATCTGTTTATGCGCCTGAATTGACATGTAAGATAAATTGTAATATCTTTTTTATCTGTTTAAGAAACATTTGATGAAAATGGATAATGGATAATTTGTTGGATAGAATGATTGTTTCACTTATTATCTCTTTAGAAGGTTTTTTATGATAGTCTATGAATTTCATTTACTTATTTTGGTAACTTGTTTTTAATATCCAGTTATGCTCTGTGTGCAAGCTTCTTTTCATCCGAAGGTGTCAATAGTCCATTTAGTTTTATGTTGGCTGTAAGGTTGTGTTCTCCATTGTAAATGAATGTTTTGTTCTATATTTTTTGTGTGCAAGCGTTTTCTTTTCAGTATATCTCTCTATATATTTTCTGTTGTATTTTCCTTGTTTTTCTGTGAAATATTAGTGTTTGGAGGTTAGTGTAGTAGAAACTGATATTTAGAGGACTAATGCAGGTGGATCCATTTCTAAGTGTCAGTGCAGCTCATAATATTGGTGAGACTGTTAGACATGAACTTCATGAAAGTCATTCTGAAGTGGCAGAAGTATTTATACATATTGGTATGAAATTCAACTCTTGCACTTATGGAGTAAATTTTCTAATTTTCTAAAATACTTGATCAAATACAGGGGATCCCTCACAATTTGATTAGAAAACAGATCAATTTTTAGCAACTTTTGTTGTAGGCAATTTTGGTGCTATAATTATATTCCTCATTTTGAGTGAGTTGACTAGATAGGTGTCCATGTAATATATGATAGAATCATTTCTTGAATTGAACAAGATGAAGTATTATTATTTTAGTTCGTGAGAAGTATGTAATAATGCATTCATTAATGCTTAGTATTCTTTTTGTAATTTTTAATAATTCAAAGACAAAATACCATTAATATTAGAATCTCCTAATGCTTTATTTTGAGTTTGATGAATTACAATGTCTTCCTAGGTAAAATGGATAGTTGATGAACTTATATTTTATAAGTAATGATTTATATAGTAAGCGGTTTGTGACTCAATTTCATGATAGTTCCAGAACTATGTTCCACGATGTTTCAGGGACAGGGCAGCGGGACGACAAGGGATGTGTTTCCGGGAGGTTTCCAAGTTTCCTAAAGAGCCAAAAATAGGGGATGACAGTATACAAATTTTTAAAATATAATATATATATATTTGAATTTTTCAAAATATATTAAGATATTATAGATAGAGAGAGGGAAAGAGAGAGATATGTCAGTAATTGATTATTGACAAGCCAATATGCAACTAAATCACCAATTCACGAGTTACAATAGTAGTATAACAAGATAAATGATAATAGAAGCAGTATAAATTAGTATAACAACATTATAACAAGTCTCAAGCATCAAAACCATGGTCTATCAGTATAAATATCCAAATCAAAATGTCGCGAACATGATTCCAAAAGTCTCAAACAACAAAATATAACAGGCTACTGGCACAACCTATGAAACTAAGCCAAATTCTAGCTATCAAATATCCAAACTCTCAGAATCATCCGAGTCACTCTCCCTCTAGCAGAAGTTGATCATCCAATTATAATATTTTTTATTTTAATATAATTTTTAACATATGTTTATTATGATGAATATTAAAAAACTTAAGGTAAATATTAGATTTATAATTTTAATATACTTTAATGTTTATGATTTAATATATAAAATTTTGAACATATTTAATCACGAATTTCATTGCTGAATATTTAATCATGAAGTTTATCGTCTGCAGGCATGAATTCGAACTTTGTCGGCCCCCCACATTGTTGATTTGGCAAAAAGAATTTAAAAAAAAATGATTTTATTTAATTTTTGATGCCAAAAATTATTCAAATATTTTGGGGATGCTTTTTTGTTTTGGAGATGGATCGGGGATGTTTCAGGCATCCCCCAAGCGTTTCGGGGACGGATCACCATCCCCAAATGTTAGGGGACGTTTGCTATGGTTTCTTGCTATTTTTTGAAATCAGGGACGGCTAGGGGACGTTTCCTTTTCGTCCCACTATCCCCGAAACGTTTTGGGATAGAAACGTTTCCCCTAGGGACAAGAAACGCGTTTCCATGTAACATAGTTCCAAATTAAATTAACTTCAAACTTTATTAATTTTTAAATTTATGAATTGAAATGTTTTTCAATCTCAAAGAGCTCCAAATGAAGATAATGCTCATAAAATTTCTTTTACTTTGGTGTGATCACTCATTTGTTTTACTAAAATATTATTTTATTATTAGAATAATTCAATGAAGTGTATATTTACACTTTTTTATAATGTAGTTCAAGTTGGTTTGTTGTAACTTCTATCTATGTTTATACCATAGAAGCACAAATCTGCAAAAAATGCCGATTATACCCAGTTAATCCTAAATCCTAGAGCTAGCCTATTTTTTCCCTAAAAAAATCGTTGACTCGATTTTTAATCTTTTTGCATCTAAAGTGCATTAAAATTATATTAAAATCCCTAAAAAATTACAAAAAAAACATAAAAAATCATTGCAAAAACCTACAAAACCCTACAAGAAACTCACAAAATTGACCAATCACTCAGAAATAGGGTTGATTCCAAGACAGAAGTAAAGTCAATGTGGAATCAGCATGGAGAAAATATGTAATTTTGTCCCTTCAGTTTTCTTTCCGACCTCTGGAAAACTCTAAATAGAGGAGTGGTCATCATCAAAATTTGAAAGGGCCTCAATCATCCTAAATTTTGAGGGGCATGTGAGATAGTGTCGAAGAACCTAATACAGGTCAGATTACTGAGAGGGGAGTGGTGAATCAATAATCTACAAATTCACCTAAATAAACTTCTTTAAACTTTATGCACCAAAACATTAACATAAGTAAAACTTTCAATGCATGCATCCACAAGTAATCAACCACACAATGTAAACACCATATTTTTCTTGTGGAAACCCAAATGGGCAAAAACCACGGTGTGAGTTAGTACCCACAAAATTGGTACTCTTCTGGAATATCCCCTATTAGGAGCTTATCCTGTTAAAGGTTACAAAAGCAATGTTAGGTGTTACCCGGTTAAGGGATTTGCCTTTAGATATGTTAGGATATTTGCCTGTTGGGAGCAGCCTTGTTAGAAGACTTTAGAACATTCTATTAGAATGGCACCTTGTTAGAGGATTTACAACAAAGATCTGTTAGGATCCACCCTGTTAAGGGATTTCACTGTTACAATGGTTAGAAAGCAACAAATAAAGTGATCTGTGAAATTTGCACTACCTCCGCATGATCAGATCCTATTAAGCTCTGAAATTATTCTTCGTACTCTATACTCTTCCACAGCTTGATCACACTTGATTCTTTTACTTGCTCTGTCACCAAATCCTTTTGCAATTTGCAATTAACTCTCTCTTCTTCAACTTTTTCAATATATAGATTTACTACCACCGACTTAAAACAAACCTTAGATCTGAGATATGAACGATCTAGATCACATTAGGTAAGATACAGTATATCTAACAACTCAAAACATTTTTCTCTGACTGCGTCGGCTTACATATGGATTTTACCTTGGTAGTTGAGCTATTTTCAAAAACTCGTTTGACCAAAAGAAACTTCTTGAAGAATCCACCTCAAACGCATACCTCGAGCAATGTGATGTCAAATATGTTCCACAAATCACGGAACTACCTTACTACACGAAAAACATCACCGATCCTATTGCCACTTCGAATTTCTTCACCAGTCATGCTTAATAAACTTATATACAGATATATTTGTAATACATGAAAGACCAATATAATTAATGACCTAGTCCTTAGTCTTACACTAATGCCTTCATAAGGATAGGAGGTTATGTAGGGAGAGGTGGAGTAAATCCTCATAAGGTAGGTGAATCCTGTTGGCTAAATATTTTGCAAAGTCACTAAAGCTACAACTTTGTAAAATGTATCTTTTAGGCAGCAGTATGTGAGATTACTCTCTCCTCTCAACAATAAGGGAGGCTCCCTTCTTACCGCAGGTGGCTTCAAGTAGAACTGAACTGTAACACATACAGTTCGCCTTGCAACGGTAATACTGGTGGCTCAGAGATTGACTTAAGAACAATCAACTGAGACAACAGTGAATTTATCTAAAGATGAAATGATACAAGAGCTCAAAGTCTCTTGTCCTCACTTCAAATAAGTACTCTATCTATCTAACTCCCAATACTGAAGTCCAAAGTCTTCAATCCTTGGAATATTGCAGCCACTACTTTCTATAGTAACCCCGATCTTTTGAAGCACAAAGTCTTCAGAAAACTTGGATTAAAGGTGCTCCAATGATATAAACAAGAAAACTATTTAATCTGAACAAGAATCAATGAATGCAACATAAGAATACATCCATTAATGTTCAAGATAACAACACAAAGTCTGTTAATCTCTATTCCTTTATTCAAATGCTTAACTCTTTTACAATGAAACACGAAGTCTTCAGAACTCAAGAGTTTTGCCTATAGTTTACTTGCACACAACAAAAGATCCATATTTACAATGAGCTCCCTCCTTATATAGGAAAAGAGGAGAGAGAAAAGTGGAGAAGAAAGAGGAAACCCTTAAGCACTTTTATTTATTCAATCCTTATCCCTAACTAACTTAGACCTATTCAAAGCTTATCAACAACTAACTAACTTTGACTTATTCAATGCTGTAGGACCTAATGTTCTTGCAACATGATTACATGAGACTACTTTGCACGTGATACTATCACATGTGATTACATCTTTTTTTACACTGCATGTAATCTGTCAATTACAAATTACAAAATGCATAATGAAATACTTTGTGTCTGACAAGACACGACATCTATTTGTATCATCCTCTGTCGGTCTTCATGTTGCTACTGGATGCCCGATGACTGATGTGTCCTGGTTTGGTGAAAACATCTCGAACCGGAATATAAATCTGCATATTGCTCTGCATCATAATGGTGATCACTGAGAGGCATCTTTGTGTCTTTCTGTTTCAGTTTTGAACGCATTCTACGCCTGGAATCATTTCACACTTTCCACCTCCCTGTCTGGTTCCATCGTGTGGTTGCTCTTGTTTTGTATCCTTGTATCATGGGAAAAACATGAGAAAATCTTTCTTCAACTTACAACATGAACTTGGATCCTTGAGGGGTAGAACAAACTTGATACATCTTGCAAGTGTGTGGAAGAAAGATGAAGAACGAGGTTTTTCTGTAGCACTGCATATGAATGAACAACAATCTTTGAGTTTATGAAGTGCATATATACATTGATGTACATATGCATGAGCGAATGTTTAATATGCAAGGTGGGATTTTTGGAATCATTTGCAGCTCGTGAACGGACACGCCATGTGCATGTTGGTGGTTTACTTTTGTCTTTTGTCATGTAAATGTGGAAAAAGGTGGGTTTTTCATCACATTTTGCATATAGGGCAGCATTTGGTCTTGTTATGCAAGACAAGCCTACGGACGGGGTTTTTAACTCCATTTGCAAGTGAATTCGAGTCTTTTTTTTTGTGTGGGAAGAATCTGCATCTCTTCAACTTGCCACACAAAATTGCAACATTTGAGGAGAAAGACTAATTCCTTGCAGCTTTAAGGGAAGAACCTTTTCATTCGAGATTTGTAAAATCTCTCTTGAAGCCTATGGAAGATCACATTGGAAATTTGCAGATAAATGCAACCCAAGCATACTTATTTGTAAATCAGCATAGCTTTAGACTTGCAATTTATCTTTTATGCAATGCACTAGATTTTTAAGGAAGTGTTGATGCTGCATGTGTTCCTTGCAAGACCAGTTGATACAATACATGCCCTAGAGATTACTATCCCCTTTGTCTATCTCTTCATTACCTTTGTATGGTTAAGACTCCAAATTGTATAATAAAATTCATTGCAATTCTTCACCTTTATTTGTTTTGCTGTCCTATTAAGAAAATCCTTCATCATTGCTTTCCTTACTTGCCATCCACTTATGAGAAACCCATCTTTAACTGCTGTTTTTAAGAGATGTGTGTCTTTTGCCATGATAATGTTAAAAACTCAAAAGAACCCTGCCATGATGACCTTTGGTGCCCTTTTGACTTCAAATGAGATGAATCTTTGTAAAGCCCTTATAGCTGTTCACTCTCTCTGATCCTGAGACTGCACTCTATGCACTGCCTTGTACCCTTTGTTCAATGAAGGATTTGAACTGTGTTTCTGCTTTGCAGATTTTAAGAACATTGGCTCATGTATCTCTCGTTCCATTATCTTTTATAGGACACAAAAGATTTCAGAGGGACTGTCTTCTTAGGATATTGATCACAAAATACTATCATCGAAGATTCACCCATTTTTCCATAGATCTCACCAAGTGATCTAGTATTATGTCCTATCATCCTGTCTTTATCTTCATTGAACCACTCTTACCGAAAGACCTCCATCAATCCTTTACCACTGTCCATGCCATGTATTTGCTGCTATTCCATTCTTTGTACCATGATGACTTCGGATCTAGAAAAGATCTTTTATAGAAAGAGAGATGGATCAAAACTTCCCACCAAAACTTAGTCCTCTTTGAATCGCTGACAAGTGTCCGAGCCTGAGGGCCTTAATCCAAGAATGTAGCAACTGGAACACTGATTCAAACCTTTAAAATGAAGTTCTTGCCTGAGATTGTAAACCAATATGTAATGAAAGCCAGACACGACACCTATAGAAGGCCAACTTGCTTTCGAATAAATGAAAACAAGCTGCAAATTTATTGATTTTTCCTTGACCAGGCTTCTAATCGTACTTTGCAAGTTCGAATGCGTTCATAAAAACCAAAATCTCATTTTTAATGCCCAAAACGGGCTTTCTCCTCCATAGCGCAGGTATGTGTGGATCCATTTTATCAAAAGAGATATGTAAATCTCTTCAAATTCACCGCCACTGCTTTTTGGAAGAAAACACGGGCATGTATGGAACGAGAACGGAATTTAAAACACCTATTGCATATGCTTTTGGGAGAAGAATTGCCACCAATGAGCCCTCATATGTAACCACAACACTTGAAGGAGAAACACAGTTTTTCTTGGAAATTTGTTAAATATGATTTCATAACATGAAACATATGTAATGCGTTTAAGAATGCCGCTCATGGAATCTCCCAGTTATAATGAGTTTTAGAACAATTTTTGCATATGCAAAGCCTCAAAGCCCTTCAAAATCGCCACCAATCTACTTAAGGGAGGAAACGCGGTTTTTTTTAGGTAAGTAATGCATATAAAACATACATGCAATAATCACAAAAATTGCCACTATTAAACCTTTGCGGGTTTCGCCAGCATCAAATACATGTCGTTGAAACACTAAAAACGTGGCTCACAATGCGCAAGAGGGAGGAAGCATAGTCCGTTTTTGCATCGAACACCTCAGAACAATACATTTCTGGACACATGGCAAACATAAATCCTTAATTTCATGCATGGAGAAACACAACATGAAAGACTCTAGCTCGTTGGATGTATGAGCTGAAAAAGAAGGGAAAAACTTAAAATGTCAAGCTTAATATGTTACTTTACAAGTTTTTAATAGGCTTGCATCGTATGCTTCCAAAATCGATGCCAAAGGAAAAGAAAAATGTGTTTAATATCAACCACGCATATGTTGGTATTGTATTTTGCACATATGTAGCTTATAAAGGCTTATTGCAGGTATAACATGGTTTTAAACATATGTTTCATAAAAAACGAAGACAATACTTTTATGAAGGGCTTTGGGAAGTTTATCGCAAGTCATATATTGGTTTTTTTAAACATGTCAAGCCTCCTAAAAATGCCGCGCAACATGTTAAACAATTGACGACGGGCTCCATAGAATCTTTAACATATGTTTTGAAACATATGCAAACATGTAAGTTTAATTCAAAACACCGCCCCAGACTTTTAAATGAAACCGTGGTCTCTTAAAAAGGAAGGACGGTAATCACTTAAAATTCGACGCCATCTCTTTGCATTAAAATAGTCTTTTTAAAGAGATTACGGGCTTTTTAACACTCCTTTGCATATTATAAAACCATCTCATAATATGCAGAGTTAATAAAAAACGACGCTATATGTTCTTTTAATAAGCCACGGTCTTTATCAAACAAGATACATATATGTTTTTAAACAAAACGATATGTAAAGACGAACGCCTCAATATTAAAAGAGATGCCATGGGTTTTTTAAGAGGAGTTACGGGTTTAATTGGAAGGCATATAATATGTATTAAAAATGTTTTTAAATAAAATTACACATTTAAAATTTGATATATGCAATCATTTTTTTGAAAGCCCACCTTAACTGTACTTAATTCCTCGATATCTCTTAATATACAACTCCGATTGAGGCCTAGGATTGCTTGAAACAAGCGGAATTGAAAATGCCAGAATCCAGGACAAAAATAAAGCCAAAAACCAAACACAAGACCAAGGAAAAAGCAACTAAGAAAACACCTTTTGAGAATTTAATCTACAAAATTTTCGTAGGATTGCCCCAATTTTGCGAATACAAAATTGAGGACAACAAATCCCAAGATAGAATATGGACATGGTCTTGAAGCCTTAAGGGAGCCTACTTGTAGATTGGTTTCCAAGCGCCCTAGCACAATAATTCCACCATCCTTTGTTAGGGTTAGGGAAGTAGTCTAATATATATGTTGTAGCATTTATATCTATTAATAATAGTGAAATCATAATTACATCATTATATTTTATTTATAATAAATGAGATATTAGTATGCTCAGCCTATCCTTAATCACTCACTATATCCCCTTAAGAGGATAGGTTGGTGTTGTGTAGGGAGAGGTAGAGTAAATCCTCATAAGGTAGGAGAATCACAAGATGAGATATGGATAGGGTCCTGAAGCCTTGAGGGAGACTACTTGTAGATCGGTGTCAAGTGCCATATGACAACTAAATCCCCATCCTCCTAGGGGTTGAGTTTAGGAGAGAAGTAAGAAATTGGGGCTTAAGTATGTTAACTGCCAAATGTATTATGAATAATTCATTGTTTCTTAATTCAATCCAATTTAGACACAATGTATGCTAATCATTGGGAATTGGCAAACTCCCATTAGGGGACATGGCAATGGAGGATGAGGATTATTATAGTAATCAGTTGATTGATAATCCCTTGTTTGATGAAGAACCTGATATGACTTTTGACAATCCACTCTTCAAGTTTGATGATGAAGTTTTTCTTGAGTTTAGTGATCAGAGTGGAGTTGATTATAAGATTTGGGATACAACCGCAATTTTCAGCAATGAGTTGTTGATGGATTGGAGTTCTGGGAAAGATTTTAGTGTTGGTTATGTTATTCACTCTCTAATTAGTACCCACAAGACTACGGTTTTTGGCATGCAAATAAGTTTGTATTAGTGTAACATGAGCACTGGGGGACGTCGAGACAGGTTTTCGTGACAAGGAAAAACAGGGCTTCAATTTGGGGATGGTGGGGGGATTGGCGGCGGAGGGTCAAAGGGGGTGGGGGTGTTGTAATACACTATACATATGGTACTTGAAAAGCTAGTTATGAAATGGTGTATAATAGTATAAGAACTAATAATACCAAACGCTTGAACATAGCAAAATTGCAACATAGTAAGATACCCAATACAAAATACAATATACTATACTTGATAAACATTGAATATCGAATTACCAATTACTATAAAAAATTAAATCACTTCTGACACTCCAATCACTCTTTGCACTCTTTTTCACTCTTCTCTATCAATTGTAGCAAACAAGTTGAAATCCAAATGTGAGAAAAAATTGAACTTTGGAGGGGCTTATGTAGGTTTAGAGTGGCCAAAATGGGACCCATCTTTTAGGGTTCAAATAGAATCCTATTATAAAAAATTATAAAAAAAATCACTTTTACTTCATGTTGACGCTAGCTGGCGATAGGCGACGTCCAAACGTCCCTGGGATGGTCAAGGGAGGCATGGGCGTCCCCCATACGTCCTGGGCATGTCTGGATGTCCTTGCATCCGGGCGGCGTTCCGATGGTGCGAATGTGGCGCGATGGCGATGGTGGGGGGACTTGGGGATGCCAATTCCCCGTCCCAGGGACGTCCCTGACTCGGGTGTGTGGGGGTTTGAGGGGGGGACGCATCCCCGAGTTACACTGGTTTGTATGCATTTCCAGTCCAGTAGATGATTAGTACATGGTGTAGGATTATTGGTAGAGGAGATTTGCTCATTGGAGATGGCTTTTCAACTACTCCCATTCTCATAGCTCCTATGTACTCAGTGAGATTTCTGATTGTTCGCTGTTGTCTTAGTTTTCTCACGCTATTTATGGCGACACTAGTCTTGTGGTAGTTTGGTTTTAAGCACTTGCAACCTTCAGTACAACCAATTATGGGAGATTCTCTGGGCATAGTTCAGTTATTCATCACTATGTCTTGGCAAAGTTTGGGACATTGTAGTCATTTCATGGTGCTAGTTGGCAATTTTTCAATGATGATTGGTTGATAGTAGTGAGAGGGGTTTTCCGGTGTATTCGAGGGCCTCCCTTTGACAATTGGAGATTTAGAGTCAATGGTATGTTTTCGGTTGGCAATAGTAGAGGCTTTCCTCGATTGACAGAATGTAGAGTTGTAATAGTGATTGATCTTCGTTTTCATGATGTCATGTGGAGTGATCTTTGGGTTTATGCTATATGTTTGAGCACAGAGTTCTTTCTATTGCCCAGGATAGTGATTGTCAATGAGTTTGTTGATGTGATCTTTTCTAAGTTATGTTCTCTCAGGGATTTTAGTTTTGATTTTGAATCTTGATAATGTTTTCTTTGTGGGGTTCTAGGAGAGGCGAGTGCAGTTTGAGTATGTTATGTTACTTGTTATGATCAAAGTAGTGTAGTATAAGCGTGGTGGTTATGTTTTGAGTTTGATTCGGAACCTTGAGATCACTTTGGTTAGCAGCTCAACAATTGATAGGAATTTGACAGCCTTTTTTGACATCTTGGAATTCTCTCCTATGGTTTTTCAGTTTGGTCCTTTTGAAGAGTAGTTTCTTGAGGAGACGATTGGATTTTTGCAACACTTGATTGCTCTTCTTGCTGGAGATTGCAGGATGTCTCTGGTTTGGGCACCTTGTAGGACAGTGTCTACTGTAGATGGTGTTTTAGTTTTCCTAGGTCGATTTGGGACCTTGGAATCATTCTTGGTTTTAATATGGATTAGTAAGTTGATTGTGGATTGCATTAGCATTTCTTGGGGACAAACAATCTCTAGGAAGGGTGGAATGTAAGTGTAGCTGGTGTTTCTTTTGGGTTTTTTTTTATGCACTATTGAGTTCAGACGGATTTGGGTCTTTTCCTAGATGTCTATTATATTTTAAGTGTGAGATTTCCATGGCACCTTCAAACCCACACAAAAGTCCATGTCGCATACCGTTTTCTTGCCTCTCTCCTCTGCCAACTACGTTATGGTGCCTGTGCAAATGTCCTTCCCTTCGCTGCCATATGCTATTCACTGTTCTTTATTTGTCATCGTTTTTTTTTTTTTTAATGCACTATTGAATTCAGACGGATTAGTGGATAGCATATGGCTTTCTTTGTAAAAACTTGGTTAACTATTTGCCATGAATAAACAACATATTTAAATTTGTTAGATAAAAAAAATATGCACAATTAAAAGATTGGCCAAACAAAAGTAAATAGATCAGCCTCTCATTATATATAAAACGTACAAAGGAAAAATAATTTTTATTTTATAAATTAAAAAATCACTATGCTTATTACTTGTTTACATTTGCAATATGTGAACTCATACATATCTTTAAATAATTATATAAAAAGTTGTACATATATTCTATAAAATATTTGTGATATATAGAAAAAGTATATATTTTATATTATTTTCTCTATTATATATTTTTTAATTTATGTTATATGTTTTAATTTGATCTAGTGTTGAAACAAAAGTAAATACTTACCATTAAAGGACACTTTCATTATATATAAAATGTACAAAATAAAAATTAAATTTTTCTTTAACAATAAAAACAAATTTCTATAAATGTTATTTGTTTACATTTGAAATGTGTTAATTGCATACATATTTTAAAAAAATATTATATATTTATTTTTAAAATTATTTATATTTTATAAAAAATTATTTATTTTATATTATTATAGGTACTGTATTTGGTATTATATTTATATTAGATTAAAATTACAAATAATATAAAAAATATGTAATGAATATAATATCAATATTGTATTATCTATACTTTATTAAAACTTATTTATATTATATTACATCATATACTATCTTGATATTAATACATTATCATTGATATTATATTACATTACACTAAATTTAGCGCTCTGGAAGATTTCTGGTGCCTGAAATAGATGGATTTCCACCGTCTTAGAAAGATGGAACTAGTTTTGTGGGTGATGCTACAACCCTCAATTATGTTGTCCACCTTACAAATAGGAACAACTTGGATCAACACTTGGATCAATCGTCGGGCAAAATTGTTTATAATGAGACAATTGAACTTTCGTCTATAGCCAGTTTCACCACCCACTTTGTGTTTTCTTTCTACTCTCCCAAAAATGATTCTCATGGCGGTGGAATAGCCTTCTTTTTCTCACGTGAAGGAGACACTTGCAATATCCCACAATTAACATATGGAGGATGGTTTGGTCTCTCTGGAGACAAACCTGATAAGTTACCTAAGTTGTTTGCTGTAGCATTTGACAGTGTGCAGAATATGGTGGGAACTTTTCATCACAATTTTTCAAGAGCTCATTATTTGAGAAACACTAATTTTTTTTTTGTCTGAACAATGGGACAAGGTGGAACACATTGGTTGACTATAACAACACCGGGGTATTACAAAATCGATTAAAATTTGGGTTGAAAACTCGAAGGTAATTTGTAACTAGTTTCGATTTTACTTATTCTTCAAACAATTAATATGATATTTTGTAGTAGAAATATCATATTAACTGTTAAAACACAGGGTGTGAACTCTTCATCACAATTTTTCAAGAGCTCATTATTTGAGAAACACTAATTTTTTTGGTCTGAACAATGGGACAAGGTTGAACACATTGGTTGACTATAACAACACCGCGGTATTACAAAATCGATTAAAATTTGGGTTGAAAACTCGAAGGTAATTTCTAACTGGTTTCGATTTTACTTATTCTTTAAACAATTAATGTGATATTTTGTAGTAGAAATATCATATTAACTGTTAAAACACAGGGTGGGAACTTTTCCATCACAAATTTTCAAGAGTTCATTATTTGAGAAACACTAATTTTTTTGGTCTGAACAATGGGACAAGGTGGAATGCATTGGCTGACTATAACAACACCGCGGTATTACAAAATCGATTAAAATTTGGGTTGAAAACTCGAAGGTAATTTGTAACTGGTTTCGATTTTACTTATTCTTTAAACAATTAATATGATATTTTGTAGTAGAAATATCATATTAACTGTTAAAACACAGTTATTCAAAGAGAAACCTTGTTAAAATATAGTTATTCAATTTGTCATGCCTAGCAAGTGGCAAGATTGTGGGTCTACCACTCAACAACTCTAACAAGTTGAAATTTTAGAAATGAAATATCTTTGTCAGTGAGGCACAATTTTCGAAGAAAAAAAAGTGCATCTTATCCAGAAGGTATTAATTAGCATTTAGAGCACTTCGTACGCGAATTAGTCATTCTATGCATAGAAATATTTGCGTTTGTAGAGCTTGCGGTAAATGATTAAGCATACAGTGCAATGATTTCAAAATTATCCGTAAGATGGGCGATATAAGGCGCAGATTCAATCCCGAGGTCTTGGAATGTATCTACACAGTCCCTTATGTTGGTGATATGATTTTTATTGTCTCCGGTGAGTCACACTTATCCATTTACTGTTGGGAAAATGAAAGATCGATCGAGAATCGGGCAAAATATCTTAGTAGATTTACACCGTTAGATCTTACCCAAAAGTGGAAAATTGGCCGGCAAAATCTAACAGTGAGTAAGATTTGAATGGTCATCCATGCCTCGAAGTCGCTCTTGACCCTTGATCTGCGTAATCAGCTTGTCCTCTTCATATAGGAAATGCCTTCGACATAATTAGCAATGTTTTTTATTTTAAATTTATTTAATTATTATTTAATTTATTTTATTTTATATTCTAGTTTTATTATTTATTCTTATTATTTATTATTAAATCTTATTTCAGATTATTTATTATTTATTATTTATCTTTGTATTTATAGCTTTGTTATTATTAAATTCCATCTCAGAAAAGGGGACATTACTATTGTTTGCTTGTTTTTTTAGATGAATCACTCTCTTAGTGAAGTCGGTGTTTATTAAGGATAAAATATAAATAAGCGTGCTTAAAAGATAAGTCTCTTCTTTCCTTTATAAGCAAGGCTTTGTAGAATATTTTTTGCATCTCATAATCTATTCATCTCATTCTGGTGAAATATCTTTTTTTTTCTCTCTATGAAGGTGGTGGTTTGCAGATTGTGCTCCTCGGAGGTGGTTGACACCAACATGGTATTGGAGGAGACAATGTTGCATCTCCTTCCCTCGAGAATTTTCACCCGAGTCTATGAGGTCCTATAGTTCTTGCCTATAGAAGGATATTCGATATTTACTTTTTTATTTCGATCATTTCATTTGGTGCACAAAACGCCCATATATCTCTTTTGTATTTGTCTTTTTGAGTCTTTGGAGTTTGCAGTTGTAGGCATGGTGTTTTGATTATCTCAGCCTTTATATTTTTCATATCTCTTGTTAGTTTGGCCTGTCTTTGAAGAGATGCTGCACTATTGTTGGCCCTTCCTCTTTTCAAAATAGCTGATGTTCGTTTGCATTGATTAGTTTACAATTTGGTGGTTTTTTCAAGAGAATTAACAGTTTTGGAGCCATCTTTTTGGATTGAACAAATTCATTATTTTTTTGAAACCGCTTCTATTGGTGTGTTCTATCTTCTCTTTTGTTGTAAGTTTCATTGTAAATCATGGTGTATACTTGGTTAGGCCATGTTATATTTGATTGGGCTGAATCCATGGTTGGCGAGTATAATATTTTTGCAAGGCATCATTGGCCTATGCTTCACCATTTGGATTGGGCTTAATCATATAGTAGATCCGGTTTCATTTTTTTGCAGTGTTCTTATTTGTAAGTAGCACATTTGTCATTGGCACTATGTTTTTTGATCGGCCCGCATTGTAGTCCTCAAGGGTGATTTAATATTAGAGGTCCTTTCTCTCTACATGATTTATTTAGCTTGGCTGGTGTCTTCACCTATTTCGGCCCCTCTATTAGGATCCTTAAATATTGATCGACATTTTCCTTTGAACCCCGTGGTGGTTGGTACTTTGAGCTCGTATTGGGTTTTATTTATTTATGTAGAGGCGAGTAATCCAGTTGTAAAGTAGTCTGTGGTGGTTGGACTTTTGGCCAATAGTATTCTCTATTAATTGGTTGTTTTTTGCATTAATAAATTGCAGGCATACTTAGTGCTGGTGGACGCTTTATATTACTTGGCAAGCACATTTTATGTCTGGTTCAGCTTTCTCTGTTTTAGATTGGCCAATATATTATTTGAGATTTAGAATATCTAAAGTTCCACAAAAAAATATTTCAAATTAGGGTTTTAAATTTCCCATAAGGCATTCAGTTTGGTGGGCCTAGTGATTATATGCTTCAACATTTTCTTTAAAATTTAATCCCACATTGCTTGCATTGGGATATGTTATTTGTTTATATGCATTGGCACTCATAGTGCATTGTGAATTGGTGCTTGTGGAAGCTTGTGTGGTCATTCAAGGAGGAAAAGACGAGATTTTGTGTGGTGCAGGTCACCCACCACACTCTCAAGCAATCGAGACTTTCACAACACAAGGGGCCCATTTTTTTGCCCAATGCTCAGTTGTGGTCATATGGAGTGACCAAGTGTTTGCTGTATTTAGTCCCCGATGCCTTTACAGTGCCTATTATAGGCCTTTTTTCTTTTTCTGTATAACTTTTGCAAATAGAGGCCATTTGTTGCAGACCAGATATCAACGCAAAGATTTTTTGTCAACTCCACGACGATTGAGGTATTTTTCATATATTGTTTTGTTTGATGGTTCTTTTAATCTGTTGAAATTCAAATTCTTGTGAACAAAGGGGTTGATTGATTACATTGTAAAGGAATTTTGTTGCATTCTCTTGTTTCATTGTGGATTTGCCTAAAGTAGAGCTTCCAACTCCATGCAATTATCATAAATGGAAATCTAACATGGGGATTTTGTTGATGAAATTGCACTTGAAATGAATCACTTTTGGTCGAAATCCAAAACCCATAGGTGCTACAAAAAAGAGGAAATGGTTTGATTGAAGAGATGAAGCTCTTGGTACTCATTATGTCTGTTTCTCTTGATGTGACATATCATATTGTATCTTGTAAAAATCCTAATGAAATTTGGACTCTCTTAGAGAGTCTCTTTGGTAAGCCAGATAAGATGAGGAAATTTTGATTGGAGAATGAACTATTGAGTCTTGAACCTAGGCATTTTGACAATATTCAGGATTTCTTCACAAAGCTTAACTCTCTTAGATCGCAGTTGAAAGAATGGAGGGTTACTAAAGAGGATGAGCATTTGATTTTCTCTATTCTCTCTAAGCTAGGTCTTGATTATTTATTATTTGTTTTTGCATTTTATGCTATTATTGATGCTCTAGGTAGTGCACACTGTTAAGGAATATGATCTGAAGATAAAACTTATTGCTGTAGTAGTAGAATACAATTGCCTTGTTGATTGATTGATTCTACAAATCCAATGACCATATATATTGAATCCAAAAGATGTGAGTATGAATAGACATGACTCATCATATTGATGGGTCATATCTATTCACACTAACATTATTATAACTATCGTTTTATGCTCGTATTAAACTGCATAACCAAGCGCAGATTTAATAGCCGACAGTTTAATTAGTATCGACAGTCACAATGTTATCGTGACTGTTATATATTAACAGTCACGATAGTATCGTGACTGTTAATATATAACAGTCACTATACTAATGCATATCAATAGTTAAGTCGACTATTAAGTCGACTGATTCAATATTATGTCATTTCATTATTATTTAAATTATATTATATATATATATATATATATATATATATATATGATTTCCACTCATGAATATGTTAATATATTATATCTTTAATTTAATATATATTTTCAATTATTATATATATATATATTACTATTGTCTCGTCGTTTTATTAAACACGAACGAACAATACTTTAACACTCCCTCTTGAGAGAGAGTTTAATAGAATCATAATATCTGGCCCAATCCAGATAAGTTATTAC
>MU228368.1:1241426-1253746 GCA_018584345.1 Thuja plicata | reverse complement strand
TTTAATATTAAATATTAAATTTCATATGATTAATAATAATATAACATATATAATATATTATTATTAATCAACATGTATTATATATATTCTAATGATCATACGACTGAAGCTACAAACATTAACATGATATTATTTTTCTTTTGGTGGCATTTTCTCTGATTTAAAAGTTAAAGCTCTTTAGCTTTTGGTAAGTATAGTGTACTCTATTCGCATCAATACAAATCAGCCATTCATTTATATAGACTATCTGTAGAACTCATTTAATTACAGTTCCTTAATTTCTTCATCTTCTTTTACAGATAGTCAGTCTTATTGCACATTGATATAAGATATTAATGGTGAAGATCATGATTGTAATCTGTTGTTTAAGTAGGTTGATAAATGTAATAAAGTTGATAGAATAATTGGATGCTGGAAGTCCGAGGAGAATGGAATTAGCAGCAGAAAATTTATTTATGAATTCAGTTGGAGCATGTCCTGTTGCAACTGGCAGATGTAAAATATGCCAAAATAAATTGGGTATCACAAACCCATGATGCTTCTGTATTAGAATAATATCTCCATATTATCTTGTTTACTATTATTTCAATGGTCAATATTGTAAAATCTTGTAAATACTAGAATGTTTCTAATATTGTTATTATTCTTTGGTTATTAGAATGTTTCTAATAACAACGATTGTTTCATAATAGAAACATCGTCTTTGTAAACTATAAATATGCATCTTGCTCATTCATTAATCTATCCAATATTTTACCAATTACTTGTGTAATATGGTATCAGAGCTAAAGTTAATAATTTTTTGAAAAATTTATAATTTCTTTCAAAAATTCTTAGTTTTTATAATTTTCAAAATTTATTTTCTCTAAGCATCAACAGTTTCTTGCATCAATCTGCAACTCATAGATCTTCCTTTCGCAAGTTAGTTTTATGCAAATTTTTGTGTGATTCGTTTTGTGGAGTTTTTTGAAATTCGATTTAAATCTCACATGTATTTTTTTTGGACGATTTTTCGCCATTCGTGACTCCTCTGTGGCATCCATTTTTGGACATGAGTCTGAGCGATGGCGTTTGAAACTTTTTTCGGCCCTTTCTGGTGTCGTCTGTGGTTGCACGCAACGATTTTTTGCAAGCATAGCCTGTGATAACCCGTGCTCAGCTTAGTCATTTTCATGTTTTCTTACAAATTGCGTCGGCTCTTCATTAGTGACGAGATTTCACCTGTTTTCTGGCACGAACGGCTCTATCTGTGGCCATTTTTCTATTCGCCAACAAGTTTCTATGCTTCTACAAGGCCTTTTTTTACAGTTAGGGCTTTCAAAACCTTTGTTTTTCTCTACTTTGTGCAAAACGCCACCTGCGTTTTTCATTTTTTCTTGCGACGGGATTATCTGCAAATGGGAGGCATTTTTTTCATCTATGGCTCATTTATTACGCCTTTCTCAGCCAACACGACCATTCTTCTTGGTCGTTTATTTTTGCAGAGGCCATTTTACATTGCTCTTGCCTTTAAGTGGGATTTTTTTCATAACTCTGTGGATTTATAGACCTTCCTCACAACTGACTAAAGTTTTTTCAAAACCCTCAAATTGTTTTGTCGGATTCTCAATTTGATTGCAGATCCTTGGTGGGTATTTGAGAGCTTTTCTTGGTTTATCTCAAAAAAAGTTGGGTTCCAAAAATTCTGCATTGGGATCTGTGCCTAGAAATCTATTGTTCAGTCTTGAAATCAATGCCTATTTCACGTGCTAAATGTATTCTGCCTCTATATTTGTGTCACCATTCGGTCAACCATTTTTTACGACAGTATTTTGCAATGGCATCTTTGACAAATATTTTGCTTGAGGGGAATCAAAAAATCAACAACAGAAACTACAATACTTGGAAGCAGCATGATGACAATCTTTTGTTAGGAATATGAGACCTTTAATAGAGAAAATTTGATGTTGATTACTGTGTTGTATACTATATATATATATTTTTTTGTTTTGTTGTATGTTGCAGAGGAGAAGACGATGCCGTATTGATTGATCGCTTTTCTCTCAACATACGATCCATTAAATACCTTCTAATAGACATCTCTACTTAGAGACATGACTCTACGTGGCTGAAGCCGTGTAGAGCCATGTCTGTACGTAGACATGTCTTATCATGGAGCGTCGTATTATGATCGAGCAGGAGTATTAAACATTGGTTACACTTAACTATCGTTTGATAGTTAATGTAACATATTCATATGTTACGTTAACTATCAATCGATAGTTACGTAACAATAACTTTGCAGTTTATCGGCTAAGTCGATCACTATCATTTATTAATGCCACTCGGTAAAATAGACGGTTGTCGATTTATATATAATAATGATATTATATATATATATATATATATAGAACAATAACAATATAAGTTATTTGATTATATCAATCAAATCGATACTATTGTTTTAACAATGATATATATATATATATATATATATATCGATAGAACAATAACAATATAACTTATTTGATTATATCAATCAAATCGATGCTATTGTTTTAACATCTTTGAATACAAATGTCTTGACAAAGTTGTTTTGAGCAAGACTACTCGTCCTCAATATGAAAGCAAGGAGCAAGATAAATTTGATGAGAAAAATTGAGAAGCTATTATGCTCATCAAACTTTCTGTCACTGATGATCAGCTACTGCAGGTTCCTTCCGACAAATCAACTGTTGAAATTTGGACGCATCTCAAACATTTGCATGAAACCTCTGATAAGAGCCCTGTGTTCTTGAAAGATATGCACTTCTCAATCATGAGGGATGAACAGGTGTCCCTACAAGATCATCTTGTTGGCTAAATATTTTGCGAGTCACTAAGACTACAACTTGGCAAAATGTTTCTTTTAGGCAGCAGTATGTGAGATTGCTCTCTCCTCTCAGCAATAGGAGAGGCTCCCTTCTTAATGCAGGTGGCTTCAAGTAAAACTAAACTGTATCACACACAGTTCTCCTTGCTATAGTAATACCAGTGGCTCAATGAATGACTTAAGAACAATCCTTTAAGACAGTAATTGATTTTATCTAAAGATGAAATAATATAAGAACTCAAAGTCTCTTATCCTTCAAATAATCACTCTAATTTCGGATGTACAAGAAAGCTCAAAGTCTTCCCTTGAACACCCTCTTATCGATTTAAGATTCCAACACTGAAGCCCAAAGTCTTCAGCTTTGAAATGTTGCAGCCACTACTCTCTATAGTAGCCACGATCTTCTGAAGCACAAAGTCTTCAGAAAACTTGGATTAAAGGTGCTCCAATGATATAAACACGATGACTATTTAATCTAAACAAGGATCAATGAATGCAACATAAGAATACATCTATTAATGGTCAAGAGAACAACTCAAAGTCTGTCAATCTCTATTCCTTTATTCAAATGCCCAACTCTTTTACAATGAAACACAAAGTCTTCAAAACTCAAGAGTTTTTCCCATAGTTTACTTGCACACAACAAAAGATGAATATTTACAATGAGCTCCCTCCTTTATATAGGAAAAGATGAGAGAGAAAAATGGAGAAGAAAGGGGAAACCCTTAACCACTTTGACTTATTCAAACCTTATCTATAACTAACTAACTTTGACTTATTCAATGCTGCAGGACTTAATGTACTTGCAGCATGATTACATAAGAACACTTTACATATTTTTGTGTAATCTGTTAAAGATTCTACACTTTTACAAAAATTGAGTGTCCTAACAACACTTCAAAGAAAATTTATACAAGTCTCAAATTGACATAGAGACTTGTGTATCACGGCTGGATCCTGTGCGCCTGTATGCTGAGCAATGTTTGCAGTCTTGCTTGCAACACTTGTTGCCTTTGAAATTGCACCGTTGTATCTATTTAGGTCCTTTTGTAGACGGTTCAAGACAACTCTAAAACCAGCCAGTTTGTCTATGGAGTTACAACTAAAAGTTTCAGGTTTCAGTTCTTGATGAATGATTTGCACAAACCTTGACAGGCCGTGTTCCTCTGTATGGCATCATGAATCTGTCTTCAAGTTCTTCAGAACTTGTTCTTTGTTTATCATCTGATCCAAGAATTTGAAATACATCTCTTTTGAAGAGACTATCTCATACGTACACATGATGTCAAGGTCAGCTTCTGCCATCTTCTTC
Source organism: Thuja plicata (assembly GCA_018584345.1). Taxonomy (NCBI): domain Eukaryota; kingdom Viridiplantae; phylum Streptophyta; class Pinopsida; order Cupressales; family Cupressaceae; genus Thuja; species Thuja plicata. Next base: position 1,249,583 of record MU228368.1, on the reverse strand, counting down.
CATACATCTAAGTCTTCACTTAGAGTCCTTCATTGCTGATTGAAAGATGTAACCAGCTCTTGTAATCAATCAACAGTCTTCTTGACATTTTTGAACATACGATATGCGTCCTTGATGACCAACACTCCTTGGGTTTCCAACTGGCTGCCCCAATCATCTATCACTTTGGCCTTTTTCTCTAGGCGCGCAACGCGCTATTGTGTCTCCTCTGAAAACAAATTCATCTGTTGAGAAGAATAATTTTGTTCAAGAGCCTCACGGAGATAGATATTCTCCTCCTTTAGTAGGTTCTTTTTATGCCAAAGCTTGTTTGTTCTCTTGTTTAGTTGTCCCACTGTATCTTTGGCATCTGACTGACAACCCAAGAATGATTGCTTACCCAATTCCACCCTGGTAATCTTGTAATTTGTGGTCTGAAGTTCATCAGCAGGCTTGTCTGAAGGTAGTTCAGCTACCTCAGCATATTTGGTGTTTTGCTCATCAATAATAAGCTTCGAGACCACTTTTGCCTTTTTATTTTTAAGAGCCCGAGATTTGTTCTTTGGTGTAAGATCAAACTCTTTTGGAGGCATTTCCAACTTCCTTTTTTGTGTGATAACACCCAACCAAGAAGGTAAAACGAAAGAAGAAGAACCATCGGTTGTTACCATGGTAGTCACCGGCTTTGCTTGAGAAGAAGTAGGGGCAGTTGTGATGGGTGCCTCTTCTTGCACTGTTGTTGCAAATGGATTCTCCTGAACTTCTTTTCCCATGAATATTTCAATCTGTGTAGATGCTCGATTGTTGCTTGCCATCAGTGTATCCAACTTGGGCAAATCCTCAGGCAATTCATCAAAGCATGCGACAAGGATTCTTTCTGTGCTGGAGCAGCAGAGGAGATGGGTGTAGCTGGCACAATGGTAGTTGAGTGTATAGGCGGCAAGCATTGTGAAGGAATCAACATCAGTGTCAAGTGGTGACATAGGAGGTTCCTCCATCTCTGGTGTTGACTCAGGCATGGCTTGGATTTCATCCGCCTTCTGTACTCGCGGTAGCTCAGGAGTAACTGAATCTTGCAACTCTTCTTCACTATCCGAAATTCGGATCATCTCAGGCCCCTTTGTTTTGGATGTTGCAATGGGTGTAGGAGCCTTAACCATGAGCTTTCCTCCCTTGATAGCTAGCTTCTGAATAGTTCTGATTTTTGATGCTGAGGTTTCTCCCTTCCCTTTACCTCGAATCTCTGATTTCAAACCCATCGGACCAGCAAGATCAAAATCCTTCCCAGGCTTGAGTTTAATACTTCTGATACCCCTCCTTTTCAGCCAAATGTTTGTATTGGCTAAGATGCTCTGAAATCTGTCCCAAATGGACATATTTTCTTTTACTGACTAGCATGGAGATAAAACGGGCAAGTTCTTAATAAGATGCTTCCTATATTCTAGATCTTGAATATCATCATCATATTCGACCCCATCAGGAATTTGGGCAAGGTTGAAGTCCACTATTTGCTTTATGGTAGGACGACAGTAATCCATTTTTGCGAAGATCAATCTAGATGTCTTCAAGGCGATGAATATGAATGAACTGCCTTTTAATTTTATCATTCATGCCCCTCCAGTCAAAAGAACTTCTAGCCATGAATTTCTTCAAATTAATCTCCTGGAGTTCAAACTCCATACACTTGGCTTTTGGTACTGTATCAAGTGAGTATCCACCAATCTTTAAAGGATTCCGTGAAGAGATGCCAACTCCCGGTCTATGCAAGGTAGATTGATATGCTTGTACAACCATGAGTTGCCGAGCCAACTCCATTTGGACGATTGTGTCTGTCAGATACCTGGGTAAGGTATATGGTTCCTCCCTGAAATATCCCACCCTAAGGTAGGTGAAGTTTGGGAATTGTAGAAAGAAACACCCATACTCGTTGACTTTATTCTAAGCCTCATCAAAAACCCTCTTATTTGAGAGCTCCTTATCAAATAGATATCTATAATGCCCAAAGAAAGCATCTTGCACTCTTCTGTAATGGATATGGCTTGATCTCAGAGGTAGTTGATCAAAATAGACCCAAACAGGTACCTGTGACCTATCTCCCTGAGTAGAGAGCCCTGAAAAAAACCCTAGGGCAGCAGCAATATAGACCAAGTACGAATTCATGTAGAAGGTAGCAGTCGTAACTTGCGCCAGCTACTCGTAAAGAGAATCGCTTATGAGCTCACCCCAGAAAAGTCTCTGTCTTGACTTGATAATCAAAGAGAAGTACTTGTACATCCAAGGCTCGAAAAGATTTGATTCAAGTCCTCTGATTCTACTCAACAAGGTTATGAGATCGTGGATTTCTTCCTTGAAATCTGACCTATGCATCCCTTTAGGCCATCTCACAAAATTGGGCCTCTTGGTGATCAACCAATGCTCATTGATGTACCTCATGCAAGCTGATTTCCCATTTTCCCAGCTATTGAGAGCTTTCTCCACCGTCATGTCCATCACAACCGGAGTTTGAGAAACTCTAAAAACCCGGTCAATTGTATCCGGATCCAGGCTGATTACCACTTTCCCATCCTAATCCTTGATTGTTCTGAAAACAAGATCAAAGTGCTTGGCACATGCTATGACGAATTCAGATTCCAAAGCTGCTATAGGGAAAGTAGAAACATGGTGTATGTAACTTTCCCTAATACTGATCATCTCATCTTTGGTAGATGTGTCTACTCTTTTTAGAAACTCCTCCATGTCAAGGTGACCAATTTCTGTGTCTCAAATCTCCTCTACGTATGATGTAATCTGAGATGAGGAAATGGAGTTCTGATATCTATCATACTGGTACTTAATTTTTTTCTTACCCTTGCCTTTTGGGGATGCGGATCCTCCTCTGACATGACAAGAGTTACCGTAGCAGCAACTGTAACATGGAAATTCCATAAAACAAGCACCTCATCGTTAAGAGTAGAAATATGCACGAGTGGGGTTTTTGGACGCATTTGCACATTTTGGACAACAAGACAAAAGAAATGAAGAAAACATCTTCAATCTTGCGCATGGTGGACTTTTTGTGAGTAATTGCATATGAAGTCAAAATGTGGGCTTTTTTCACAATTCTGCATATTGGGACAGCAAGGCTTACCTTTTCCATATTGGAATATGAAAGGTGGGTTTTTTGGTACATATTGCATATGGGGCAGCACTTGCATCTTTTCATGTATTTTGGGAATTTCATTATCAAGAACAGGGTTTTTAATCCTGACTGCATATGAGAATAAATTGCATTCTCATATGCAACTTAGAAGAAAGAAGAAAAGAAATGAGACATTTTATACAAACAAAAACAAAATCAAAATGCAAAAGAGAAACAAGAAAATATACCTTCTCTTCAAATGCAAAGGGGAAGAACTACAAGCTTCTTACTCAAGCAAGATAAACAAAATTCTGGAAATGGTGATTTCGAATTTAGCTTGAGAGGGGAAGAGAAGGGATATATAGACAAATAAATTTGACAAATTCTTCATGCAACTTCATGAGTCATAGAAGAGAAATGCCAAATGTCCATAGTGCAATCAAGATTTGCATAAAATCAGCATGCAAAGAAGAAGAAAATTTCAACAAAACATGCCCTAAATCATCTCAAACTCTTCTTTTCATTAAATACATCTACACAGAATGCATTTCGAATTCAATGAAGAAGAAAACGTTTTTAAATAACTCACCAAATTCCCAAGAAATAGGAGTGAAAAACGCAGTGATTTATGGCAAAATTCTTGCAAATGAAAACCGTTTTTCTTTGCATGTGCCCTAGGCGGGCTTCTCCTAAAATGCAGCTCTTTGTATGGGGAAGAAACTCAATGTTTATGTAAATTGAACATAAAAATCCGCCATGGCTATTGAAAGAAAACGCTGCTTCCCATGGAGTTACAAACATTTTTGAATAAGGATTCGATATGCAATTCAAAACATATTCACCTTCACCCGAAAAAAATGAGTTTTTCATAAGCAAAAGCATACGCTTTGAGCACTTCAAACGATATGCATTTGTCTTAAAAAATGACGCCCTCTTCACTTGACATGAAGCCACTGGTTTTTGAAGGAACGCATGTATATGTTTCATCACTTTAAGTGATGCATATGGCTATAAAAACGACACCCTACATTTGCTATGAAGCCACGGGTTTAGAAGATCTCTGGCGTATGCAATAAGAATAGAATTTGACGCCTTCCCTTAAAACGTGGTTTAAACTATCAACAACATATGTAAATGCTTTGAAAATTCGACGCCACTTACATAATGAAGGAAAACATGTTTTAAGTGAAGAGAGACATATGCATTGGTCAAAAAATTCGACGCCATTCAATCTTAAAGTCAAGCCACGGACTTTTTGGAAGACTTTACGTATGCTTTTTTATATGCCAATGATATGCTATTGACATAAAAATCGACGCCCTCTTCTAGACTTAATTGAAAACGCATTTCAAATGAATCATACAAAACACTATGTAATGCGATATGTAATATGCTTAAAACAACGACGCCCTACATTGATTATGAAGACGCGCTTTTTATAAGGCAAAAACACATGCAAATAAGGCAAAAATCGCCACCATCTGCTAGGAAAAAGTAAGGACATAGGCTTAGAAGAAATAAAATACATATATTTGCATATGCACTTCAAAACAAAAACCCCACCATTTTCTTAAGTTAAAAACTAAATAACTTAAAAATGACTGTGATTTTGTTTAAAATGCCCACTCTTTTACCTTGCCAACTGAAAAGCAAGACGTTTACACATTCAAATTAAATATGCAGATGCCATTAAAAAGTCCACTAAATGAGGAAAGAACATAATTTCTTATATGCAAATTTAAATTTTAATAGCTTGATATGCATGATTCAAAAACACACTACTATTAAAATTTCTAAGCAATACTTCACAGAATGATATGAAATTTTGAAATGGAGTTTTAAATCCACTTTACACATAGAAGGAACTCTCAGTTTGTGGAGTTGACAAGGAAAAGTCCACCTTTTAAATGATTTTTCAAATACATGCAGTCTGTCTAAAATACCCCATTGGCAGGATCTTAAAAAGCTCATAACTTGAGCTAGACTAACTCAAACAATGCCTAAGAGAGCTCGAAACGAGCGGGATGACGAAGACTACAAACCTACGACAAGAATGAAACTAAAAAAAACACAAGACCAATAAAAACCAAACAAAGACTCGTCTTGAAGAAAGACCAAAAGACTAAATGCTTTGCAAGAAGTAAAATTAGAAAAGAATCAAGGGATGACTGATTCCGTCGAACAAACCTCTTCTAGAACATCGACCTCCTTAGAGAAAAATCCTATCAATCGCTTGGGAACTGTGTAGGGTTGTTCAATTTTGTGAATGCAAAATTGAGGACAACACATCTCAATAAAATCAAGGACATTCGTGATCAGTTGGAAGCCATTGGACGCAAAATGGCAAAATGGAAGAAGATATGGCGGTAATCACCTTGAGGCTTGAAGAGTCTATCGTCTTGCTATGATCACTTTGTTGAAACTCAACGTTGCTTCCACTCGTTCTGATGTGTAATTTTCCGATCTCTACATAATGCTTTTACAACAAGATCGTTGGAAACAACAATTCGGTAGTAGTACCAATTCATCTTCAAACACAAGCTTTTTCAGCAAACTCTTTCATAAGGATCCAAACAAATCTCAATTTTCTCAGTCTTCTCAACAGAATCCCCCTGCTCAGTCATCAAAAGGCCCGAAGATGAAAAATATTTAGTGCAACTACTGCCATAAGTTTGGTCATATGAAGTTGGAGTGTCGTAAATGCTTAGTTACTCAAGCCAAGCAATCTGGTTCACAACCTAAAGCACATGTAGTGGATCACACTGAGCAAAGTGATCCGCCATTTACATCTTCATGGCTAAAAGACCTACAGATCATGTGAAATCTTCTCCCTGGTATATTGATTCAGGTGCCTCATGCCACTTCATTCATCGCCAAGATTAGTTCATAGATTTTCAGCCATTCTCAGATTCAGTTACTTTTGGAGGCGGGGAAGAGTACATTGTTGTCGGAAAGGGCAATATACAGATTCAGTCTGGAGGGAGGAAACTAATTTTCCTTGATGTGTACTATGTTCTAGGAATGGAACTCCACCCTTTCCTTTGTTCTTCTCAAATTTGGTCACTTCAAAATTTGGCGGGAACGAAGGCATATATAAATCCTTAGCAAAGGGATTTGGACACCTTTTCTCATTCAACCAAATTCTGAAACATTCTCCTTGGCTAGATGGGACCTTTAGTTCACATCAGTGCAATATCATTGATCAGGAGACTCAGTCTACTGTTGTTGTGGGTCTTGAGGATCATGGTCTATTCAGACTTGTTGACTCTAGTGATTCTCAAGAACTTGCTATGGCAGCCTAGTGCTCCTTTGTTAGTACACTCTGGCATCTGATGTATGGACACTTAAATGTGCACTATCTTTCTCAGCTTGTTCGGGAAGACTTGTCATTGGACTGTCGGAGATTCATCGCTAGAACCTTGTAGTTTGCAGAGCATGTTAAGCTAGGAAGCAGCATAGCACTCCATTTTCAGATGGCGACTCCTGGAGAGCTTCTAAGGTATTACAACTAGTCCATGTTGATATCTATGAACCTATGGCTACTCCTGTTACTGGGTCGAGGTATTTTTAAATTTTGTTGATGACTTTAGTTGTAAAATGTGGGTGAATTTCCATTTCAAAGGTGTTTGTTTTGTTTCAAAAGTTCAAAGCATTTGAAGAAAAAGAGTCTGGTCAACATATCATTACTCTTCGAACTGACAATGGGGGAGCATTTTATTCCTCCGCCTTCTCCCTTTTTGTGAACTACATGGCATAAAACACGAATTAACAACACCCTACACCCTCAGAAAAACAGAGTCGTTGAGCGTAGAATCCGCACGATCACCGAAATGGCCCAGCCTTATACTTGAACACAAGAGTGTTCCAAAGAAATTTTGGGTTGAAGCAGTCAATACTGTCGTCTATCTTCTCAACCGCTCTCGTACAGCGACTGTCAAGAAGCAGACTTTGGAAGAGGCCTGGTTAGGCCGTAAGCCCAGAATCGATCATCTCAATATTTTTGGCTCCACTGGATGAGAGATGAAATGACTGATTCTATCAATTTTGCTCTCACGACCGACATTTACAGTGTGTATGAGCCTCAAACATACATAGAGGCCAAAGGGATATCTGAGTGAGAAGAAGCTATGAAGACTTAGCAGTCTGTTGAAAAATAACACTTGGCAACTGTCAGATTTTCCTTCAAGAAAGAAACCCATCGGATGCAAATGTGTCTACAAAGTCAAATACAAGGCTAATGGTACTCTAGATAAGTACAAGGCTCATCTCATTGCCAAAGGCTTCTCTCAGCGTGAAAGAATTGATTATGAAGAGACCTTTGCTCCGATAGCAAAGATGAGCACCATCAGTTTAGTCTTAGCCATGGCAATTCAATGTGGCTAGAAGGTCCATCAAATGGATGTCAAGAGTGCCTTCTTGAATGGTGAGTTACAAGAAGAGGTTTACATGACACAACCTCCTTGATTCAAGATTGTCGATAAAGAACACTAGGTACTCTCAAACTGGTGAAAGCAATCTATGGCCTCAAACAAGCTCCTCAGGCATGGTACATGAAAATTGATAAGTACCTTACAAATTAGGGTTTCTAGAGGAGTCCTTCTGACTCAAATCTGTATGTCAAGACTACTGGCAGTGACATCATCCTTCTGGTTATTTATTTTGATGATCTCATCATCACTGGCAGTTTGACATCTTTGATTCAGGAAATCAATTAGAATTTATGCCAGCCTTTTGATATGACCGACCTTGGGCTTCTACACTACTGCCTAGGTGTCGAGGTTTGGCAACAATCTCATGGCATCTTCATCTCTCAGTCTAAGTATGCAAGGGCTCTGCTAGACAAATTCAGAATGCAGGATTTGTTAGGAACCTGTGTGTTCCTTCTGTTTATTTTGCTAATGTAGTGTTGTCGGACGCATATGCTTTGTAAATCGTCCCGTGAGTATATTTTATTATCCCACATGCATAGGTAGTATTACTTTTCTAGATCGTACTTAGTATATAAGAGTAGGTTAAGGCCTTTGATGGACACCGTCGAATTTATTGTATTGAGCTTGCTC
>MU228368.1:1214754-1236304 GCA_018584345.1 Thuja plicata | reverse complement strand
TGTAGTGTTGTCGGACGCATATGCTTTGTAAATCGTCCCGTGAGTATATTTTATTATCCCACATGCATAGGTAGTATTACTTTTCTAGATCGTACTTAGTATATAAGAGTAGGTTAAGGCCTTTGATGGACACCGTCGAATTTATTGTATTGAGCTTGCTCAAAGGAGGTTACCCCCTCGAAGTGGCCCGCGATCAATAGATTCATTCTGAGTTCTGCTATTGCTCTATATTCTGTTATTTCGTGCATTCTCACCATATTGCTGTAAGGAGGTTCCTCTCAGGATTGCAAATCTGTGTCTACACCTATGGAGTTTGGTCTGACATTGTCAGCCAAATCTGGTTCTCTAGTTGAGAATGAATCCACATTCAGGCAACTAGTGGGCAGTTTAATCTTTCTCACCTCCACTTGACTTGATATGAACTTTTGAGCGAGTTACATATCATGCTTCATGACAACTCCTACTTCAGAACATTGGGCTGCAGCGAAGTGCATCTTGCGCTATGTCAAAGACACTTCTGACTTTGGTCCAAAGATCCCAGACTCATCAAGTACATAGATTCTGATTGGGGAGGCCCTGTTGATGACAGAAAGTCCACTTCCAAGTATTCTTTAGTTTGGACATAGGTGCTATCACTTGGACCAGTAAGAAGCAACAAGTCGTATCTCTTTCCTGGACAGAAGCTGAATATCGAGGAATAGTCAAAGCAGTTTGTGAGGCGTTTTGGCTTTGAAGGATGAGGATGCTTTCAGACATCTAGATGTCTTAAGAAGGTCCTATACCCCTCTTTTGCGACAATCAAGGGGTGCTCAAACTCGCAAAAAATCTAGTCTTCCATGAGCGAACCAAGCATATTGAGCTTCATTGTCACTTCATCCATCATCTTGTTGAAGATGGATACATCGATTTGCAGTATGTTCCTACAACGGACTAGACTGCATATATTCTCACCAAGTCACTACTTCCAGAGAAGTTTGTTAAGTTCAAGGGACTCCTTGTTGTAGTTGACAGATTGACCATTAAGGGAAGGTATTAGAATAATATCTCCATATTATCTTGTTTATTATTATTTTAATGGTCAATATTGTAAATCTTGTAAACAACTCTAATAACAACACTTGTTTCGTAATAGAAACATCGTCTTTGTAAACTATATATGAGGATCTTGCTTATTCATTAATCTATCAAATATTTTACCAATTACTTGTGTAATAATCTGCAACACATTCGAGCTGAGAGTTTAAGATTTGAACTTCTAATGCAATTCAATGTTCATTGACTTATTTGATTGGAAAGAGGATAATTATAAGATCCATCTGTTCCTCTTTAGGAAATGACTTAGGAAAAAAAATACTTCTGGTTTAATTATCTTTCTACATTATCTTGAAAAATTAATCAATTATGTTTTGGTAATGGTGTTTGTGTAATCAGCGTTTAATGTAGCTTACTATCACAACACTTCCAGTATCAATTTCAGTTTTTCGGCACTAAAATGGTTTGTTTTCTGCTGCTTTTCCTCTTAATGCAGATCCTTCACATTTAGAGAATTGTCTTGCTAGAGAAGGTGCAAGAAATAACATCAAAGAAGAGGAAAAGCAAAATAATTCACTTATGACTTCTACAGAACAACTGGAAACTGAGAAAACTGTTCGCAATGTTTTGTCTACCAAGTTTTCTGAGGTAATCTATAGATGTCTTTTCCAACTATCTTGATTTTGATTGCATCTGCTTGACAAAAAAGCCTATACTGACAGATTAGAATGTTTCTCATTTCTACCTGATGTATCTTTAGTTCTTTATTGAAAAGTGCAATGGAGGGTTGAAGAAGCGTTAATATAGTGACTATTTATAACTATAATGCCAGAAAAAAAAAATTGGAATCTCTACAGCATCTTCTTTAAGGAATCTTACTATGATAATGCAAAATAACATTGACAATAACACATCGGTAATGTTATTACCTTTATCTTAAGAGGTGGTTTGTATCAAGAGGCAAATATACCACTTGGTGGAACTTGTGATGTAAGTTTTTGATCTTTAATATACATATTGTTTCATTCATTTTCCCAGTCCAACATGATGCCAACATTGATATTGATCATTTCTCTTATCAGGTCAGGTAGAGCTGGAAAATCCTTAACTAAAAAAATTGTTCTACTATGGTCTTGTGAGAGTAATGTTTTAAGTCGAGACGTGAATAATTTTATTCCCAAGGTCAGAAAGGTTATAGTCTCATTTCATCCTCTAGAGTACAAATGCAGCTTAATTTTTTTTTCACCTAAGGGATAAAACCACAACATTTACGAGTCACTTGCCCTAAAGATTACTTAAGAAATATACCAGCATCATGAAGCCAACTTGTCTTGGGAGATAGCTGTAAATACCTTGGAACATTTTCCAGTTTAGCATCAAGAGAGCATTTGTCTCTCCTTCATATATGTTCCAATCGTAGGTATTAGTTACTACTCAGAATGGTTTTTCTTGAATGATTGTGTTTGCAAGTTCATCTAGAGCATTTGAAAGATCTTTCCTAAGCCTCTTTAACATTAAATCCCTGAAGTATTGCAAAAGGAAATGTGATTGTGAACTTCGCACATTGGAGCACCTATCCTGGAAAGAAGCATAAAGGATAATTCTCCAAGGACATGGACAACCATGCTTTTACCACCATTGGTGTAGAAGGTGCAGAAAAAGATATCCAACAAACCATAAACTTAAAGAAATCAAACACCAAAAGCAAAAGTACTACAGAGTACAGATACATCTCTATCCTCAAGTATACCTGGGCAAAGCAACCTGATTTCTAAAAAAGGCAGTACTCTTTACTTCTACATTTTGTCCTAATTCTGACCTGATTACTTATGCCAAATAGAAAGTTAAAATACACTCGGTTACAGAAGCAGGCATGGGAAGGGCGGTAACTGATCCACCAAAAAATGCCTCTTGAAAACTTGAATTAATGAAAAATCAACTATGTTCCACGGTGTTTCCAGGGTAGGGATGATAAGGAAACACAGACTTGTTACAGGGACAATGGGTAATGAGAGCCTTTTTCTTGAGGGTGGCAGGGGACATCAATTTAAATATAGGCTAAAATATAAGAAATTTATGAAAGATTAGAGCTGAATTGATAATTCACATGAGAGTCCATATACAAATTAACAAAATTTCATTATTTACATTTGAGTTTTCATTCTCAATGTGTTTATACAACAAAGGGCTGACAAACTAAAACTAGAAAATGACAAAATATAGAAAATCTGAAAAAACAATATAGCAACTAAATCTATTTCTGGTACACCTCATCATTTCCTGCACCAAGATTGGTGTCCAGATTTGAGTTACTTGCAATGCAACATAAAATAATATCATCTAGACCATCCTCTCCATGGCAAAGTGTTGAGGATGGAACATGTCCACAAACAATTGGCAGGAAATAGTTTGAAGAAACCTTTGGGACCCTACCAACGCAGAAGCTCTGTCCATTCCAATATCAATTTTCAAGTAGTTATATACACAATTCAAACAAAACCAAAATATGTTTAACAAGACCTTCATAACATTTATCAGATAACTCAAAGTTGCAGAATGAAGGACATGTACAGATGCAAATTTTTGAACACGTCAAATACAATATCAAATGCTTATATCAATTTGTAATAAATATATGCTCAAGGTTGCCCAGGAAACCAAGCAAGTCTATCAGAGTTTTTGATTTCTTACTTTCCAGGTTTTTTTAATTTTAACAATCACTTGCAGTACATGTGATAGGTTATAAAGTTTATTGATTTCAAAATGGACCATATGAAAAGGATTCAAGGCATTCCCTTTCCAAAAAGCCTGCAAACCCTTCAGACATCCAGATGAAGTATTTGAACCAATTTTCCTTTGCCTCACAGATTGTATTCTAGCTTCAGTCTTTCCAGAGCCATGAGAGTGTTTTTTTTGTTTATTCTTTAAAAATATTAAGAAGCCTTGACTGTGCTGTTTGAAAATGGCTCTGAGTGATATTTATGGGATGCTTCTGGTGATCAGAAAAATTAGAGAAGGCCAATGGATGTTTCTGACCCAATCCCGCATGCCCCCAAAATGTTACAGGTACAGGAACAGATGGAAAGCCTTCTTAGACACATCCCATTTATCCTTGAAACTCAACTGTCAACTACTTTGTAATAACAACCTTGTACTTTCCTCTGAAGTATCTTAAATACAATTTATAACCATCAGTGAGCACGAGATCACACATAAGCAATTCTTTATAAAAATATTCTGTTCTTGCATGATTTTAATAGATAAAACCTTTCATAACGACTTATGCTTCATGTAGGCTAGATTGCCCATTGATTGTGACAAAACAGAATGTATATGATATAAGCAGCCACTTTCCTTCGGTTGATAATAACTGCTGTTTGACTGAAAAATAAATTTGAGCAATTATGTTTATTTAGGAATGCTTACAAAGGCATCAAATTTGACTTGACTTTATGTTCCTATTCGCAACAGACATCTTAATGATATTGCATGGCTTTAATTATTGAATAAATTTTAGATGTTGTTCATTTTTCTTTTGATATGTAGTTGGAAATGCTCATCCAATCTAAGAAGTAAACATTTGCAACCCTGTTTTGCAGACTATGACAGTTGAGCATGTAACAAGCCATTTCTTGCAAGGCAAGGTACTTGTCCAAGTTCAAATCTCCATGTTGGCAGATATGCTAACAAGGTAAATGCATGCCCGGTTGAACTAATACACCAAGAGTAATGATTATGATTATATCGATATTGAATGGATGTATTATTGTAAACCAATTTATGGGGTTTCAATTCATTTTTTTAAAGACTAAATTTATCTGTCTTCTAACACTACATACCTGTATTTCTTCACGTTTGGGTGATATAGGGATGCCATGGCTATCGCGTTGCAGGCAGAGAAGGAGATTTTGCTAGCCTCGTCAGAAATTTCTTCCGTCAACATTTTGTTGAGGCTGGGTCATCAACTCAAAGAACCACAACTGCAATCTCATTCGTAAACAAGGATAAATATTTGACATATTCTTTGATGCTGTGGATTCTCACTGTATATTATTTTTTCCTTATAATAAGAATCATCTTCATTTACTTCATTTGTTTTCTATTTCAACTTAAATCCGAGCATGGAGCGTCTCTTTATTGTGAATTTGCTAGTGATTGGAAGATTTCACCCTTTCCGTTGCTTAGTAACTCAAATACATGAAAGCTCTTATTGAAATAACTATTCAAACCAAAGGTGGTCTTTATATATTACAAGTTTGTCCTTCCAAAATGTTCAAGTGATAAATCTAACAAAGCATCATGCCTACCTGGAGCAGAATAAAACAAATTGGCTGATCACATTGAGCTTCTAAATTAATAGGAATTGTGGTTGCAAGTTTACACTAAATTAAATAGGCTACTTCTATTATGTATCGTCCTTTTATTTGGCAATTGTGTCTATGTTGACCTCACAGCAGCCCTATATGTATATTGCAATCAAACATTATATTATAAATATAATACTAAAATTTGTCCTAAAATGGTCGTTATAAAGCTAACAAAGCAGCATGGCAACTTGGAGCAGAATAAAAATATTTCCATTTATCACATTGAGCTTCTAAATTAAGAGGAATTGTGGATGCAAGTTTATATCATGGAGAAGGGAATTCATCACTTTCGAGATTGTTGGAATCTCAAGGAATGAATCAACCCAATGCCACCTCACTTGTTTTAGCGCTCTTGTGAGCTAGGGTGATCAAGAAGGTTAATTGATAAAATAGAACTTAAGGCTTAAAGGAATACAATATGAAATAAATAAATTAGATTAATTATGTTATACTAACAAATAAAAATGTTTTAATTATTGTAAATAGAAAGACAAACTGTCAAGACTAATTGCCCGACTCTATGACCTCATTGTCCTAGAAACACCATGCCAGTCTAGGACAACAACATGGATACAAGATGATAACACAACACGTGTACGTCTTGCATGGATAGGGCACAAAGATTTACACATAATAGTAGAAAATGCTAAATTGACTAATACAAAAAATAAAACTAGTATGGGAACAAAAAATAAAGAGTATGTCTACACTAACATAATTATTGCAAGAGGAGACAAGGGAAAAGAGAGAGCTTACATCAGGAGGTAGAAGAATCCCAAGAGCTTCCACTCCCTCTTCTAAAACTTGCACACAAACAAGAAAGGGAAAATGTTGGGGTTGTTTGGAGACTTGCCTCAATTAAGTCTTTGTTTTGGTGTTTCCACCTCCATAGGAGCTAGAGCAATAGACAGATAATCCGGTGATTGATAGCCGAAAGGGGATGGATGAATAACAATAATAAGTAAATGACAAGAAATATGATCAAGATATTACAATATGCTCAATTGAAAGGAGATGAACGAAGACAAGGGAACTTACCTTCAAAGTCGCGAAGTTGGAGCTCAATGGGATAGAAGTGAGATGGTGACGAAGGTGATGAAGCTGCAATGTGTTAGTGTCAAAACATTGTGAGTTGTCCAAGATTATGAAGAGAGTTGTCCAGAAGCCAAGAATTGCTAAGAAGAGATCCCAAAAATGACAAGAGAGTGAAGAAGTGTCCAAGAAAGCCAAATGGAGTTATAATCTAACCAAAGGATTCCCAATGTCGGGGGGCATTGGGAAGAAGCGTTACATTGCAAGGGTGGTAGTTGTAATGTCCCAATGGCCACTTGTGTGTGTTTTAATTTGTAGGATGAATGTGTGTAGTGTGGACGTCTCTGTGGTGTGCATGCATCCTGAGGCAAACAAGCCACGTGGTCAAGAATTCATATAGGAAATGACAAAGCGAATGGAGGGACATAGATATGATTTTTTTTCTTAGCTAAGGTAAAGACATCATGTAATGAAGAATTATATGAGGTGCAATTTACAACACTACATACACTAAATAAAATAGGCTACTTCCATTATTTAGCTTCCTTTCATTAGGCAATTGTGTTTATTGTAACCTCAAACATCCATAAATGTATATTGGAATTTCAAAATTGGGTTCAACTTTTGAAGTATGTAATATAAATGTATCCTAGCTTGAAGATTTTAACTTGTTCTATTTTCTAAAGCTTGTTTTAGTTAAGAAAAAATCTATTCAAAATTCCATGATTTGTTTGTCTATCAAGATCTTTACATTCAAGACATTAAGTGTGAATGTTCAATATGATGAGTTAAGCTATGAATATACTAGCAAATGATTAAATAAAGTCATGCCAAAAATGTCAGCTCATTTTTTGAAATTGTTTACAATTTTTGTAGTAATTGCCAACTATTAAGTAATGGTCTCTTGTTTGAGATATTTTCATTTGAAATTTTGTTAATATTTGACTAATATCAACTCCATGCAGAATGAAGCTCGACTTCTTCTTTGAGCGATCTATCATGTCAACTTTCTTTTCTTAATAGTTTTGAAATAGTACTTGGTTATTATCTAGTTGTCATTGACGTCAAACACAGTGGTCCAAACGTGTTTGTGTTTGCTCAAACACTATGGTCCGGAAGTATTTGCTAATGACATGTTCAAGTATGTATATAGTGCAAGGAAGTTGGTTCGGAAGAAGGTTGTGTGTTGGACATTTTAGTGCTACAGTACAGTGGAAGATAGGTATGTATTAAGTGCTACAGAACAGTGGATATGTATTCTGGAGATCATGAGAATGTTGTTTTCTAGTGCTTCAATGTTATATTCGTAGGTCTAGAAGATGAAAATGAAGTACTCAGTATACATCTTGATGAGAAGAATAGGGAGTGTACAAGTTTGCAAATTGAAGTTGAGAAACTCACAATGGAACTTAGGCAATTAAAAGGTGGAAATAACAAAGTGGGTTATGCATTATTGAAAAACTTTGAAGAAAGAAGTGAATCAAAAAAACCGGTGGAAGACAAAAAGGATTTGAGAAATCGGAAGCAGATGAAAGACAAAAATGATTTGGTAGATCAGATGCAGGAAGAAGACAAAAAAGGCATTTTGAATCGGAGACCGTCAATTCATTCTAGGTATTCATCTTTTAATAGAGCTTATCTTTCTTGCAGTATAGTAGGGCACAAAGCTAATGATTGTAGAAGTCAGAAAAATAGTTATGCTTTTAATAGAAGGTACAATCATTGCAATAAGTTTTGGACATAAGGCTTTTCAGTGCAGAAGTAGAATGAATATGAATAGAACTGTTAAGAACTTTAATGGATATTGCTATGGTTGTAATAGATATGGACACGGAATGGTTGATTGTAGAATAGATAACAATGTCACAAAGAATGGATCTGTAAGAATGAAAAATGATGGTCTAATTCGATGTAACTACAATATGATAGGACATATTGCTAGGATTTGCAAGAATATAGATCAAAAGAATGATCGCTCAATGGTTGCGGAAGACTCAAAGGGAAAGATCAAGACATGTTTGATGGAGACAACAGAAGAGGCTTCTGAAGGTGGCCTGGCATCCATTTCGGGTGTTGTTCCCTCATCTAATAAATGACTCAAACTGCATTGTCTGAGGGGGAGTTTACAAGTGAATTCTGGGTTGGATGCTGAGTATCTCCTCAACATGGAAATAAGGCTTGAAGGATTTTATGGAGGTAAGATTCTTGTTTTGAGGTCCGGAAAGGTTACTGTATGGTTGGATAAAGAGTGTATCAACATTTTGGTGTTGTCAGTGACAACATTTATTTGGTCATTTATGCAATTGCAACTTGGAGTTTTCAAGAGTGAAGGAGTGCAAAAGAGATTGCAAGTTAGAAATGGGAAAGCTGGTAGTGTAAATGTTGAACACAGACCTGTTCATAATAATAATTCATTTGTTCTGACTAGAATGAATTCAGAAGGTGCATTTTCTATGATTGATGAAAGAGTTGTTTACAAGGAAGATATTTGTCAATATATTTATGTCAATTTGGAAGAGTGTTATCATGGAAAACTGAGGAAGTTCAAAGAAAATCATTTAGTTGAGGGTATGTAGTTTAAAAATATTTATGTCAGATTAGGGCACAAGGGTTTGGATGCGTGGAGTAATTTTTTTTTAGGTTTGAAGGCAATTATGTTGTAATGATTGGATTGAGTAGACTACGTAGAGAATACATTTGGCTAGATAGGTTGTATCATATTATCAAAGATTCCCCAAGGGTTGTGATGGCTTTGTGTTATGAGAGATGTGTCGGTGCTCAAATCAGTGACAAATACTGAGATAAATAAATTGACTGGTGTTCTATATGATGTTAGGGCCCTATGAATCGACACAGCTAAGGATTTTGGGGTCAAATATGCTACTATGGGAATATCATACAAAGTTTATTATAGAAACAAGAAGGGTTTGTGTGTGGCAACCAAAGTCTATGTTGCCTATAGAATCATTAAGGAGAATGTTGATTATGATCTATGTGAGACACTAAGGAGGCAATTATTTTACAACTTGAAGCTAATGAACATTATCCATTCCGATATGGTTCCTTGATTATTTGTCTAATTGTTTACTTTTTGAATGTTATGTCGAAGCTCCGGAATGTGGATTGGAGAAATGATAAGTTTGTTTCTTCACAAATTAAGATGCATTTACATAGATTGGATAATAGTATTGTTGATTGTAGAAGATTCTTTGATGAGATGAATGATAGTTAGTGTTTGAGGAACTAGGTTCCTCCTAAAGTGATTGATTGGTATAAGAATGATATTATCTTCTATGTTGATAAGGATTCCTACTACATATAAGTTGTAGAGCCTAGAATTGTGTAGGCAACTGAGTTTTCCTATGAGACTACTAAGGAAGAATGCATGACCATTATTGAAAAATTGATCAAATTTCCAAGGGATACTAGTGTTGCAAGGATTGAAGCTGGGGTAGAACTGTTTGTTGTTGTCGATGAAGAGGAAGACAAAGGTAAGGGTAAAAGGAAAAGAAAGATGTCTACAAAGGCTTTGGCCTCTAGTAAACAAGAAAATAAAGTAAGAAGAATGCATATGGAGAGTTGCTTTTCTCTGGTAACTGTTTCAAGTGATAGTGAAGAGGAAGAATAGAAAGATGTTAGTGAGTTGAAGGTAACTTTAAGTGTTGATGTACAAGTTGTTGCTGGCGAGGAGCATGCCACTTCTCATGTCTCATAAGAAGGTGATGATATGTCAATTGAAAAAGGTTCTTACTGTGCTAAGTCACTCTGGAGGATTGAAGATTGTTGGAGATATGTTCCATAATGTTCCACTTTATGATCGAGATGTTGTTGTAGAAGGATTAGAGAAATATATGTACCAGAATAAAATTGTGTGAAACGATCTCTCTGCTATGTGTCTGGAGGAACTTACTAAGGCCTTGAGTGGAAGGATGATTGTTGGTGCCTCTAGCCTTGAAAATGAGGATGCTTCTTAAGAAATTTTGACAGATAAGATGATTGGATATAGGGAATTGTGTAGTTTAGAAGACATGAATTTTGCAGATGCTTTATATAGATTTGGTGTGGATTGGCCGAAGGCCACTTGAAATTTCAAGATGGACATGGACTCCATTGAGTCACAATTAACTGTTGCTTCAATGAAGTTTAACATCTACATAGATGTTTCTGAAGAACAAAGAAACGAGATAAAGGAGATATAGTTATAGTTGGATACAAGGAAGAGTAAGAGAGATGACTATATAAGAAAATTTTGTGATTTTAGAGACGTTGAGACAAAACTTGATTCTATGTTGAAGATACATGAAAATACCAAACATTTTGAAAGAGGCATAGGAAATATAAAGTCTTTTGATGATGTCGTAAACAAGTTGATTGAAATTGAATGTCATAATAAGTTGATGGTTTCTTTGTGATATTGCTATCAAGATACAACTGTGTAGTTTTTTTATCAAACTCATTGACCCGTGTTTCATCAGTAGTGGTTCACAAGAACACGTCTCTCATGAGAATGAATGGAACACTTAGCACTCATTGCATCTAAGTGATGCTCACAGAGGTGAAACATTGGGACTTCCCGGGAGGTCACCCATCTTAGTACTACTCTTGCTCCAACACGCTTCATAGTAGTACTTACCGAGAAGTCTCGATGCTTCACCTCTATGAGCATCACCTAGATGCAATGAGTTCTAAGTGTTCCATTCATTCTCATTAGAGATGGGTTCTTGTGAACCACTACTCATGAAACATGGGTCAATGAGTTTGACTCAAAAAACTACACAATTGAATCCTGATAGCAATATCACAATTTGACTTGTCGTAGAAAATATCTCCTACTAATCAATTGATGGTTTCTGTTATAGATTATTGGAAGCTAACCATGGAGAACCTGAAGAAGAGGTTCAAAAATTTACCCTAAGAATATCTAATTATTTGTTTTTTTTTTGTGATATTGCAAGTTGTTTTTGCAGTGAGTATGTTTTTGGCCTTTGACCTTCATGGACAAGGAGGTGAAAGATAAGTAAAATGTTTAGTTGACAATATGCTTTTCAGAAAAATGAAATGTAGGAAGGTTAATGAGGAATGTTTTAGTTATTTTAGTTAGGGAGAGTAATAGTGATTAGAATCTTATGAAACATTTTTGTTGGTGGTTTTTTTTCGTCAATGACAAAGGGGGAGATTGTTGGAAATAGTGTTTGGTTGTTACTATCTGGTTGTCGTTGATGTCAAACACAATGCTCTAGAGGTGTTTGTATTTTCTCAAACACTGTGGTCTGGAAGTATTTTCTAATGACATGTTCGGGTATCTATTCAATGCAAGGAAGTTGGTCTGGAAGACAAGGTTATGTGTTGGACATGTTAGTGCTCTAGTAAAGTGAAAGACATGTATGTATTCAATGCTATAGAATAGTGGAAGATAGGTATATATTCTAAAGATTGTGAAAATGTTTTTTGTCATTCCTTCAGTGTTATATTCTTAGGTCCGAAAGTTAGTGATTAACTAATTCAGATATACATAGATATACAATTGAAGGTCATAGTTATTCAATTGTATTTTCTGGAAGGTTTCCATTACAGAAATAAAGGTTAAAGATGTGCATACATGATTTGTATTGTATTCAGGTTTTGGTCTTGGTTGTGATGTTTCTTAGTGATCTGAAAACAGTTCCCGGTGATTCAAAAACAGTTCCTGGTGATTCGAAAACAATGTTACTAAGTGATGTTGTTTTGATCAGTTTGTTTTCTAGTCCAGATATATTTTGTGATGGCTTCTAACGTGGCCAAATGACAAGTGATATGGCATCTGACATGGATATTGGATCTCACCATAGCGTGTAGAGGTCAGGATACAACTAGCAAGTGATGTGGTTATTTGGATAGTGTGATGCTACGCATTTAAGATAATTGTGGAAGTTGTTCTAGTGATTGTGGATCTAGTATTGGGCTATGTGTAATGTGTTCATGGTCCCCCTCTTTCTCTTGGAGTGGATCGTGCTTCATGTTTTTGATCTAGGCATTACATTTAATGTTTATCTCTTATCTGGATTGGTTCATGTTATGTGTGGCCTTTTTTTTGGTCTAGATTCTCTTGGCATTGGACCTTATTATATTTTTCCTTTTTCATGACTGACTTGTAATTTATTTTTATTTTTCTTTTGGCATGGTTGAACTTATTGCAATTTCAATGGCCTATCTTGTATATAAGTACAAAATGTGATTTGGAAAAAAGTAAGAGTCTTTTGAGAAACAAAGTGAACATCTATAAGAAAAGTTTGGGAAGACCAGAGTTCATTTTATGACTATGGAAGAGAAGTAAATGAAAAAATTATGTTGCTAAGGTTGACAATGTTGTGCAGATCAGTTGCATTATCAGGAGAACTTCTTCTTATCTTTTGAGAAGAATTATATGTATTGTTGGACTCCTTTAATGGTTCAATAACTAGGTATACAAACCATAACTTAGGAACTGGACATCCATACTAAATATCTATCTCTTTCATCACGAAGACTCATTTCCATGTCAACCCATGGATGTAAAAGTAGAAATGGGTTAGTATTGTACGTGCACTAAGAATAAATTGAAGTCATACTAACTCTAAGTTGGAAAGGAAATAATGCTTGGAAGTAAAATACTAGAAATAAAATCACATAAAGACCAAATATGCATTAAAAACTAAGCTTAACTTGGAACAATTAATAGGAACACATTCTTTAGTAAGCAAATAAGGAACTAATTTGTTCTCCCTTAGCTGCAAGAGCAATCACATAACTGAATTATGGTGTCTATAGGAGTAGTTAATTGTCAGGACTGAATCTAACTAGTGAGCATAAATTACCTATCTAATAGAACAGATGGAGTCCTCACCAAGTTGAACCCCTTGAGTGATCCTTCCAGAATTAACTCAGATACAGTGGATTAAACAACATTTTATTCATCATGAACACTTTTACAATATAGCAGCAAATTAGACTGTATTCTCAAAACTAGTAAACTAAAACAAGATTACACCAACACGAAATTTCAACCTCTCAAAGGAATGACTATAAATTATTTATAAAGAGAAATCTAACTACTTCTAACAACCTATTCGGTCCACTCCTATCAAGCTAGGATGAAACGGATTTATTAAAAACATAGAAAAAGGGAAGGAAGTTGTGCTTAGGTAGGACTCAGTCAACTGAGCCCTTCTTCCCAGAAGATTTAGCACACTAGATTTTCTTAGATTTAATCCACTAGGAGAAATGAGCATTAAAGATAAAATTATCGCTCCCGCCAAAGCTTGAAGTATTCCTTCTCTTAACTTCTTCAATACCCTGCTCCTCTTGACTTCATCAACGCCCAAGGGGCTGGCTAGAGTTCCTTCTACCTACTAAGCTTTCTTAATAACCGCACCACAATGTTAGCACACAAAAATATATGTATATCTATAATTACTTCACCAACAGATGGATTCTAATTCCTCTACCTAGCCTAAAGTCTGAAATCATTAACTATTGTCTTCCCTGAAGTCTTCGCAAGTGGGTTCTAATAGAATCCTTGATTCTTCGCCAATCTATCTCATCTCGACTTCTTAGCTTCCTCATTATAAGGATGATAGTTCCTATAATATAGAATTGTCTGTAGAAGATTAGGTGGCTGGAAAATCAGCAGAAGCCATCTCTCTTGCATTGTCCTACCCAAGTGCATGTATTTGGTTGCCCTTCTCACAATTGCATAATAATTCTGCAATGAATGAGTCTCACCTTGTTTCAACTCCTCACACAACCCATTCCATCTCCATGAAAAATATCCAAACACTTTCCTACTAGAGGTGTTGGCCATCTTCTCATACTCTTGATAGGCTTCTTCTCTGAAGGCCATAACCTTGCTCTTGTTTTCAAGGTTATAGATAATTTGATTCCAGGTGTAAAAAATATTATCTGGATCTTTTGACTCAACCCTTTTTGGAAAAGGAGTAGTGATTCCAAGTTCTCTATATGCTCTAAACTAACAATCCCAATTGTTCTTATTTTAATATATGACATAAATGCACTCAAGTGAAAATCCCCAATATACAATAGTGGGTTCCATTCTTGATCCTAAGGAACGACGTAATTATGCATATAGAGTTCACAAAGTTTTTTTGCTTCAGGTGGGGAAGATGTGTATGCCTAAGAGAATTCTTGACTTACTATGGATGAGTTCAAATCTAAAATCACTCTTGATAGGTTATAAGAAAAACTTAATTCCCTTAAATTCAATGCATAAATTCGAGGGCTAGGTCTACATTGTCAAATCTATAGTACAAGATTCATTACATCTTTTACTTTATTTGTCCACATAAATTTCTACATTTTTCTTGTTGATTTCTTCCTGCAGTTGTTTTCTTTTTCTTTTTCACATGCTTCTTATTTCTCTTTCATTTGCCTCCAAATATCAAAGGCTACAAATTCCCATGAGAATGGGGTAGACTTGTGAACTCCTATTATCATCTTCTTTTTCTTGGGCTCATTATGTGCCACTTGCTCAACAGTTGCAACATGTCATAACCCAATTCTATGTTGTCCCATACCACCTTTTACCACTATCTCATATGGCTAAACCCCACGATGTGCCCAAAATCCCCAAGTAAGAGTATCATTCAAAGTGTGTGGCTTGGTGAAAGAAGTACCACCAACATGAGAAAACTTATAAGAGTTGGTGAAAGGAGTACCATCAACCCATTACACTTAAAAGAAAAGAAAAGTGTGTGTGGACACATGGGGCTATACATTCCATTGCACTGTGATAGTAGTTAGTACAAGTTACAAGGCCATAATGACATCTCTATGGTTCCTAGGGACATCAGACAATTCAATGAATATCAAAAGCACACAATGAGATATGTTGAAGTAGCATCCAAGAACATGATAGTTTGTTCCTTCATTGAATTCTATTTTTTTTATGCTAAATATTCTCTTGAATGATAGTAGCACTAGATTTCCAAAGGTTGCAGAACATTCCGAGATTCTAAACTGCACAAGGCATTTTTCCCACCTAGTCGCCATTTGTTATGTCATGCATACCCGTCCCAACATTTTTTCTAGGAAAAATGTTGGGTCCCCCATTTACTTTTCTTTTCTTTCCTTCTTGTTCCTTTGCGTTCTTTGTCTTGTTTCTCCTTTCGTGCTTCAGAGTCTAGGACTCTGAATTCTTTCCCCTTTTTACCCTATTTTGGGCAAAATCCTTGAGCCTCGAGGATTTATAATGCTCGTTGGATTGCTTAACTAGTTGTAGTGTTTGGGTCTCGTAGCCCTAAACTCTGGCGCATGAAGCCCACTTGTTAGAAGAAACAGATAGAGTGCATTTAATGCGCTAAGAGTGATATGTTATAAAAGGCCTTTTTGTAGCTCAATTTTACCCACCAAGTGATTAAAATAAAATTGTGAGCTTTAAGTGTGATGAAGCTTCCGGACACCCTAAATTTCCCTCTTTCTCTAAGTTTTTGTTTCATTCTTAGTTGCTTTCAGGTGGATTTCTATGTTTTCTCATGCAAATTTCAAGTAGGTAGGTATTTCTTTGCTACTTACATGGACTTCTTTTATATTCTTTGTGCTTGTTTCATTTTTGTTTTCTCATTTTTCTATTCCCTAGTTTAGGGTTTTTGTTCATAGCATAGAATAAGTGATTTCCATGTGAAATTTGTGCCCTAGACATGTTAGGGTTCTTCAATTTTGTATTTCTGAGCTTTTTCATACCCTAGAATTGCAATTTGGTATATTTTATGTTTGAGAATTATTGCATGGTTCAAAAATTTAGGGCTTTTTAGTGCTCTTCTTGTTTTCCCTATCCCATATAAAAGTTAGTTAAGGCACACCCATCTAGAGTTGGACAAGTGCATTAATTGTTATGATTTTTTTCCATCTCTTAGCTAAATTTCATTTGTGCAGAATGCCTCATGATTTGAACGACCCTTCTAGTGTGTTTTTCTCATTTTTTACGACTTTGGTTCTAAGTGCATCATCAACTCGTCACCCTTTGGAACTTTTGGTTTGGGAGTCTAGCTCTTCTCACTCTCAAATTTTAATCTTTGAGTTCATGTTTCTCTAGACCCAGATCTCCAGACCTCTCTTTCTGAGGTTCCCCATTTGAGAACCAACCCCTTGCCAAGATCGCACCCTAAGGTAGAGATAATCCAAACTTAGTAGACATTGAACCTCTGGGTTTGAAGTTCTTGTCCTCGAACTATCTTATCTCACCAAGAAAGATTTCACTAGATTCTTGATCTAGTATCCCCAGTCTCCCTCTCCTGTAATCCAATGTTGATACCAAGGTGTCTTCATAATTTGTGTCTCATGGATCTCTTCATGACCATCCCTTATTCTTAAGGGAAGCTTATACCAGGGTGTCTAAACTAGATCTTTTGACCTCAATCCCTGAAGTAATAGTGTAGAAGAATAAGCTATTTTAATGAATTTTTGAATAAAGTCTTGTTGCTTTTGCAGGACATAGGTTAATACAATACCCCAACATAAGAACTTGAGGTAAACCTAGAGCCAACTTTACCAACTCCTCCAAGAAAGAAGACCAAAGTATAATTTCTTTTGGAGAAGACCCTAGTCACCATGAAGTATGTGTACTAATGACAGGTCGAGATCTGCAAGCTAGAGAGAAAAGTTCAAAATATTACACACACCAACATCAGGGATGTCAATTTGAAAGCTATCAAAATCGTAGTGGAGAACCCACCAACTTCACCCCAAATGTGATGCACCTTGTCTTCTAGCTCCCAGAAAGACAATCCCACTATTATCAATGAGGAGGATGCACAAGCCCAATTTTCATAGTGGGAGGCCACATATAAACAAATTTTGAATGATAAATGGCTCATTCATCTACAAAAGGACAGGGCCAAAATGTCAAACACCATCCCATGCTCCAACTTTCTTCCACCCATCTAGGCTCTTATCATCATGCTCAGCCACATATTTAGGAATCCAAATGCGAAGAACTATCAGGCCTAGATGTACTACTTCATAGAAGGAATATGAAACAATTATATGCATTTTAAATGTGTACAAATTATGTATAATGAGCTAAATACAAAACTCCTCATAGTCACCAATTCACGAAATTTTTACATGAATTCCAACATCATCTAGTTGGTGGCCAAACTAAAGCAACACCAGGCAAGCATGGAGACCCAGGGTGGGCGAGGGGACAATATGAATAATGCCCTCCCCTAGGAGTACTACCCTCAACAACAGTTTTCTCAGTTTGTAGCCAATTTTCATCATGTCTATGATGCATTCTCTTTTGATAAGATTACCAGGTTTATTGGTGACATCATATTCTATCTCTCCAAGGATGTGATGGAAACGGTAGATGGATGGGGGTTCTCATTCACCCAATTCAAAATATCTACATACTTGCAGATAGTGGGATTTACTAGGAAGCCTTACCTAATTCCCCAACACTATATTGATAGGGTGATTTTGTTAGAATTTTTTAGATAGATTTTAGAGGTGCAAGCACTAATGATAGCAAAGCATAAGTCCAAAGTGAGTTTTCCTTTCTTCCTTGGCCACTACAAGTGTGTGTCCACCATTTCTACCAGGGATTTAGTTTTTAAGTTAAAGAGATTAAAATTTTGAGAGTTTGACTATGAGAGGGATCTATATGAACAAGAGAAGAAAATAAAAGACATTCTTACTATTGTTTATCCTGCACATAAGCCCAATGTTGAAGACTTCTCAAAAAATTTGCAAGATGATTTTGATAGGAGGTGACATCAATTCTACAGGATGACTACCCCTCTGATATGATCTTTTGGACTCCACGACATTCCTTTGAACTTTGTAGATAAGGAAGACATTGTGGACCCAACCTATGAGGCCAAAGAAATAGGTTAGTGATACCTTCCCTATTCTGATGGGACCCACTCAAAGAGATAAATATCATGTCTCTCATTGTGGATGTCATTTCCTATAGCCATGAGGTTTTTGATCTCCACCTCCCAAAGAGCTCATAGAAGTCCAAGACCCCGAGCAAGTAGCCTCCAAAGAAATACAAGTGGAGGAAGGAGAAGGTGAATAAAGGAGGAGAATCCTCCAAATGAGAGAATCCCCTAGAAGGCACCTCTAAAGTAGAAGTAATGTAGGAACTGGGGAAAAATTGCACCAATCTAGAAAATTAGCATTCACCCTAGACCAAAAAGTGACATTGAGGCTTTCTACCATGCCCCTAGCATTTGTCACTCCTCAAGGGATAGCTCTAGAAGAACAGGTTCCAAGCGGATCACTCCCTATGACCACCCCCACTGGTTAAGGCTCCTCCCAACTAGAAATAGGGCCAATAAATATCAACAAGGATAGCAAGGAAACCCCATCTGAAGATGATGCCTTGCTTATCCATTCTTAGATGAAGTTTTTTGGAGCCTAACCACCTTTGAAGGAGAAGAAGAAAAATACTAACCTCTCAAATCTCATGTATTATAAAACTATGGTTTAGATTAACTCTTATTTAAGCTCAAATTTGATTCATGTGGACTCCCTTAGTTTGTATCTGAAGATGTCAATCTGGGGAAGAATTATAGGACTCTATGAGTCCTGAGGCGAGTCGGGTCTCTAGAGTCTAACTGACTTTGGACTCGGACTCGCCCGAGTCCAGTCGAACTCTCTGAGTCTATGGACTCTCTCGACTCGTCGAGTCCCGAGCCCAGGACTCTGCCACGGCAACACTTAAAACAACAAACAACAGTTTATTTGTACGTTTGAAATGGTATTTTGTAGGTTATAACAAAGAAGACTACCTTCGATACAACTTCTCCAACACACCTGAGTCACACCCAACTAATAACAATGGTCAAAACATGCACCCAGCTTCACCTAGCACCTTTAGAGAGGCAAGTTTCATGTGGTTACAGGTTTGGTATTGCAGTTTCTGCTCTGTACAGAGCAATGTTAGTAATAAATGAGAGCAGGAGTGAATCAGTGGCTTCAAAAACTTATCCTTAAACTTGACCACCAATCAATAAATCTCAGATTATTAAGTCCCTACAAGATGCATGCCATGAAATACTAATAATGATTTAACTGTCTGTCAGTTTTCCTTTTCTGACCTTATTCTCCTTGATTACCGATAAGCAGTAAAAACTATTTATCGACACTCAGTAAATAAGCAGAGTATACCGATCAATCCATAAATGCATATGTGAAATGTAAAACAGTAAAGTAATAAACCATACACACATAACACATGGATTTTAACGTGGAAACCTTGTTAAGGGGAAAAACCACTGGGACCGGTACCCCAAATTTTCACTCTTCTGAAGTGAGCCCTGTTAGGAGCCAACCCTGTTAAAGATTACAAACACACTATTAGGTGTGACCTTGTTAGAGGATTTTATACATAGAGGTTGTCACTTAGTATCGAGCATCTATTTTCTACCATCCTTGAATCAGCCTCCTTCTTAGATTGTCAATAGGCTTTAGGAAAATCTTGCTACCATCCTTGAATTAGCCTTCTTCTTAGACTCTCAATAGGTATCGGGCAAGTCCAATGCTACTTTCATGAATCAACCTTTTTAGCACTCCTTGGGATGTACCTCAATATATAGAAGACTGTTAAGTCCTGCTCTTTTAAGAGACTTGATTCTTCAATGGTTAAATTGAAACACAATGATCTGTTTCTTATGCAACTTGAATTGTAGATGTTTAGATCTATTTAAGTACATTACCTCTCTGATCAATGTATCAATTCAATTCTTTGTGCTCCACACTTTCTACTCTTCACTGTTCTTCGGTGTTTGTAGAATTCTTTAGCTCTCCTTCAGCTTGATTGATCAGGATTATATAAATTTATCCTTCATCAATTTCTCTTCAGCATCCTCTTTCTATTCATCCCCTTTCATGTGATATGGAAATGAACTAAGCTTGTCTCTTATATAGACATGATATTCATCGTTTCTTGATTCTTGATTCTTGGTGTGAAAAACAATCCAGCCAATCTGATTTAAAGCTTAACTCCTGATTTATCTCGTAGTTATCTTCTTTCCAACTATACAAATCTTCTTTAAATCAATCACTTGACTTTGGTTGATTAAAACAATGAAAACAACCAGTTAAGTCTATCTTTAGCTCTTGCCAGCTAGTTAGTTTTTCATTTTCTGAACTCTCTGTTCTTTCGGTCAATTCTGTAGTTAGTCATCGGTGACAACTGCCAGTTCCATCGGTGTGACTCCAGTTAGCCTTGGGATCTCCATCCGTCGGGCATCATTGGATCTTACTCGTCGGGCAACTCTGTTTTCAACTCGTCGGACATCCTATGATGTTGCTTCGTTAAGCAACACTGTCTTCTGCTCGTCAGGTATCACTGTGACTTTGGTTCTTTGCTTTTACCAATGGTGTGCACTCTGTCGGTGTGATCTGTCACTTTAGTGAATACTTGAATTTTATGCATTGTTGAAAGCATAATCTTTGTTCCATTGATTCTCTGAAGTCTTTGGCATTATATACATGACCGTACAGATGCAATCAAGTTGACATCAATGACAATACAAACCATTAACTGATTTAATGTCTTGCATTATCTTCAACTTAACATTATCAAACATTCAATCAGTTACATGTCATCAATATCTCCCTTTGACATCGATGCAAAAATACTATATTATCATACTATATTATTTCTAATACAATATGAAATACAACAATTGAGATTCATCAAACTACCAATCATTTTGTTTCTGATAACCGATAAAAATGTCTGACTGCTGGTAAGCTCTGTGTTAGCTTAGGTCTTATTCTTGCAGTTCTCTGTGTTTCTTGTTCTTATTTGTTGCGTCCTTTCCTTGTGTCAATATCTCTCTTTTGATTGTTCTTCTTTTTTGATGTCTCTGTCTCTTGTCAGCAACTCTCCTTATGGATATAATCTCTCCCTGTTGGAGTAATCTGATAATGGATAATCTTTCTTCTTTTTCTGAAGACTGTGATAATATGGAAACTTTCTCTCCCTTTTACAACAATGCCAAATAAGTATTTTACAAATATCTGACATTCATGTCAAATAATCATTTTCTTCTATCTATAATATATTCCTTGAATTTCCCTTATCCATCAGCAATACAACAATATGCTCTGGTGCTCGGTTCTGATATATACCT
>MU228368.1:1184912-1195343 GCA_018584345.1 Thuja plicata | reverse complement strand
GAAACTAGACTTTGTCATTTTACCTTTTTGACAATTTTTGCACATGATGTTGTCTGGCTTTGTCATCGTCGGTAAGCCTCTTACATTTCTTCTTCTGCTTATTTTTATCATGTTGTCAAAATTCACAATACACAATATTTTGTGCCACAACCATATGTCTTCATTTCTAGTCATTAAGCAAGTGGTGGTAGTATCATTCAGATAGAATAAGTTACCTTTAGTCTGTTCATCGGTACCAATCAGTTTTTCTGATTCATTGAAGATCTTTGCCTTCTTGTTCTCAAATGCTACTCAATGACCTGAAGTATTCAGCTAAGAAACACTCAACAGATTATAATTCCATCCTTTTACCCAATAAGTATTTTCACATTTAATCAAGTTATTCAACATTATAGCTCATTTACCTTCAAACGGACAAGGTGTATCATTACCCATTCTTACTGTACCACCATTATAATACTCAAAAGTGTTAAACTTTTCTGTCACCAGTTATGTGGTGAGTGCAGCCACTATCTATAATCCAGATGTCATTCTTGCTAACCTTAGATATGAGTGTAATTTTTACATACCTTTCATCTTCATCTGAATCATCCTTTAAAGATACAAATACCATCTCGATGTCTTCATTAGATTCGGTGTCAGTATCATCATCTTTGCAAGCAGCTAGGTAGCTAGCCTTCTTGCCTTTATCCATGTAGTCTTAGGTATCTCTTCTTTCTGATTGTCGGTAACCTCTGTAATCTTTGTTATCACCTCTGTCAGATTTCTTGTCAAAAGGTCTGTCATTACTTTTGTCCTCTTTTCTTCTGTTAGGAAATCTTGCAGCAAAGTGTCCAATCTCTTTACAATTAAAGCATACAAGTGGTAACTTGCCTTCATATTTACCTTTGCCCCTCTGCACTCTTCTAGCCATAAGTGCTTCTATTTCATCTAGATCTTCTTCTTCACTTTCACTTTCACTATCTTTTCTAGATGAGTATCTTTGACTGGATTTGCTTATTTTCATAGAAGACTTAAATGCAAACTCTAAGTTTGGTAAGACACTATTGTCAAAGTTATTCATTTCAAATGAAATCAGTCTACCAATTAAACTATCAAGAGTAACTGTGTTGTTTGCTACTGCTCTCATTTCTTGAATGAAAGAAAATCTAATATAATATATAGGTAATAAGGTTCTTAAGATTTCACTTACCACTGTCTCCTCTTCAAGTGTACCTCCAACACCTCGTATAGCATTGACTACTTCTTTTATTCTTGTGATGTACTGTGTGATGTTTTCTCCTTCTTTCTTTCTGAGATCATCAAATTTTCCTCTAAGGCTTTCTTCCTTGGCTCTCAGAATATTTGTATCACCTCCATGTACAAGCTTTAGTTTGTCCCACATTTTTTTTGTAGTTTTTCAATCCTTGACATCTTCAAATTCAGCATCGGAGAGTAAGGAAGAAAACTCTATAACCATGCAATTATGCTCATGATTCTCTCTCAATTGATCTACTATCAAAACTCCTGTAGGAAACACATATTCAGTATCTAGGAATTGAGTAACATCATTACCAATACCTGATAAGTGGAGTCTTATCTTGCTTTTATATGAAGCAAAGTTGTCTTTGTTCAACTTGGGCACATCTCGTCTGTTCATCTTGTGATCCTGACTTAGGTCTTGAAACCTTCCTTCTAAGCACACAAGCTCTGATACCAATTGTTAGTAATAATTGAGAGGGGGGGTGAATCAGTGGCTTCAAAAACTTATCTTTAAAGTTGACCACCAATCAATAAATCTCAGATTATTAAGTCCCTACAAGATGCATGCCATGAAATACTAATAATGATTTAACTGTCTGTCAATTTTTCTTTTCTAACCTTATTCTCCTTGATTACTGATAAGCAGTAAAAACTATTTACTGACACAAAGTAAATAAGTAGAGTATACCGATCAATCCAGAAATGCATATGTGAAATGTAAAACAGTAAAGTAATAAACCATACACACATAACACATGGATTTTAACGTGAAAACCTTGTTAAGGGAAAAAACCACTAGGAATGGTACCCCAAATTTTCACTCTTCAGAAGTGAGCCCTGTTAGGAGCCAACCCTGTTAAAGGTTACAAACACACTGTTAGGTGTGACCTTGTTAGAGGATTTTATACATAGAGGTTGTCACTTAGTATCGAGCATCTATTTGCTACCATCCTTGAATCGGCCTCCTTCTTAGACTGTCAATAGGCTTTAGGAAAATCTTGCTACCATCCTTGAACCAACCTTCTTCTTAGATTCTCAATAGGTATCAGGCAAGTCCAATGCTACTTTCATGAATCAACCTTTTTGGCACTCCTTGGGATGTACCTCAATATATAGAAGACTGTTAAGAGACTTGATGCTTCAATGGTTAAACTGAAACACAATGACCTGTTTCTAATGCAACTTGAATTGCATATTTTCAGATCTATTTAAGTACATTACCTCTCTAATCAATGTATCAATTCAATTCTTTGTGCTCCACACTTTCTTCTCTGGTGCTTCACTGTTCTTCGGTGTCTGCAGAATTCTTTAGCTCTCCTTCAACTTGATTGATCAGGACTGTATGAAGTTATCCTTCACCAGTTTCTCTTCAACATCCTCTTTCTATTCATCCCCTTTCATGTGATACAAAAATGAATTAAGCTTGTCTCTTATATAGACATGATATTCACTGTTTCTTGATTCTTGATTCTTGGCATGAAAAATAATCCAACCAATCTGATTAAAGCTTAACTCCTGATTTATCTCGTAGTTATCTTCTTGCCAACTGTACAAATCTTCTTTAAATCAATCACTTGACTTTGGTCGAATAAAACAATGAAAACAACTAGTTAAGTCTATCTTTAGCTCTTGCCAGCTAGATATTTTGTCATTCTCTGAACTCTCTATTATGTCAGTCAATTCTATAGTTAGTCATCAGTGACAACTTCTAGTTCTGTTGGTGTGACTCCAGTGAGCTTCAGGATCTCCATCCGTTGGGCATCATTGGATCTTACTCATCAGGCAACTTTGTTTTCAGCTCGTCAGACATCCTGTGATTTTGCTTCATCGGGAAACACTATCTTCTGCTCGTTGGGTATCACTGTGACTTTGATTCTTTGCTTTTACCTATGGTGTGCACTCTGTCGGTGTTATCTGGCACTTTGGTGAATACTTGACTTTTATGCATTGCTGAAAGCATAATCTTTGTTCCATTGATTCTCTAAAGTCTTTGGCATTATATACATGACCGTACATATGCAATCAAGTTGACATCAATGAAAATACAAGCCATTAACTAATTTAATGTCTTGCATTATCTTCAACATAACATTATCAAATATTCAATCAATTACATGTCATCAAGCAACTGTAGGCAATTTCCAGTCACAATATTATAGAAAACGTAATGATCTCATCACCTTAATGCATCTAACACTTCTTCAAGGGGCATACTAGATTAATGCATCTGTATGATTGGTATATATATGTATGCCTATTTGAACAAAAACATATATGAAAAACTGAAGAAGATATAGATGCATTAATCTATGTCTATTCTTCCTTGTTAATCTATGTCTATTCTTCCTTGTCAATCCAATTATTCCCTACAATTGTATACGTCACAATGAAGCCATGTGCCAAATTCTAAAGCTCTATGAGTCTATTTGATATTTTTGTCAGGCTAAAATTGAATAGAGTTTATGCAGATTTGTTGATTGCAGAGCGACAACATCAGTCAGGAGCTCTCTTTGGAATTTAACATTTCTTTGTTGATCAGATATATTTTTCTTGTAATTCTTTCTATGGAAATAAACTTGTGTTCCAGATTGCAGTTCTTCATCAGGTCATTTGACAGGTTTTTGAGCCAAAAAAAACAAATGCAATTTCAAACAATTTATCAGTGAAATTTTTAGAAATGAAAAGTTGTCAACTTCGGTAATTAAAATTTCAGTGCTCATAAATGATCTTGGGAAACCGTTCGGTGAGAAGTTTTTTGGCATATGTGACTATGTGCATGTGCAATTTCATGAAGATTAGAGGAGTTTTGGCAGACTTTTTAATTGTTTTCTAAATGCTCCCGAGCCAAATTTGACATCTAAAAAATGTGCAAAATCTTCAAATCAGAGATTTTCATAAATCTTGGGATGGTCACATGAGTCTCTGATTCTGATTTTGTCAACACCGGAGCCTATCTGATATGTTATTTTAATGTTGACATTTTCTCACAGCTGGCTTAGACAGGTCATTTTACAAAGAAAGTACCCTAATTTGATGAGCTTCTCATGATCCAAGACAAACCCATATTTTATTTTAATTATCATAACTTCTACAAACTCTCATTGTCCTAGGATGCCAGATTAGCTTACAATTGAATTACTCCAAAAAGTCTCCCAGGACTTTGTCATGGGAGAGGGAATTATATCTCTCATTGATATCAAATGTCTCTCCCTCCTATAAAGATAATTGTGCCCTAACTTGAATTGTTGATGAGTTCCCTTACTATGCATGTCAATGTGGAGGTTTTGATATGGAGTATGAGCATCCTTCAAAGTTTCATTTACACCAAAGATTATTTTATTTTTAAAAGCTTCAAATTATGTGTGGATGCAAAACAGAACTCCAAAAGCTTTCTACTATGCCACAGTGATTGCAGATTTAGAGTAAATGGACTTGATTTTACAATCATCAAACATAGTATTCAAAGAGATGTTATTTTAAAGAATGAAGTGATTGCTTAATATGCACACAATAAATCACAAAAGAAAGTCCTCAAAATATTTTTTTTTAGAAAACATTTTGACAATGTAAGCTTTGATTGTGTGCATATAGTGAGCATGTTATGAGCAGAGTCATCATTGGATGCAGGCTGTGAAAGGATTATAAACAGAGTCTATGATCTTTGAAAAGCTTGCATACAATAGAAGTTTTGGGGTAGCGTTTGGCATTTATCAAAGCATTAAAGAGTAATGATACACATGAAACAAATTTGGTAAAAGGGACTTTAAAACACCATAAAAATGCAAATGGCATGCAAGCAAAATATGGAACAGGCTTGTGAACTGCTCAAGAGTTAACCTGAAAGAACTATGGTCTCCATGACTGCAATGAGTGCAGCTTATGCAAAAAATGGAGTCATTAAAAATATCTAAAAACTTTTAAAGAAATTACAATCTGCAGGTGCAAAACTAAATTCATTCTACAGCCCTTACCAGTGTCTTTGCTGCTTGTACCACAATACATGACAATAAATGCGTGTAGCAATATGGGATCGTGGCCAAAAACATTGCATTGTTTGAAGAACCATTTCAAGGAAATGTAGCGTCATGAATACCATGTTTGTGTGATAAGCACAAAATAAATTGTCATGTTGTGCTAAAATTATTTGGTGGGATATGAAAATGCTATTGCATAGAATACGATGGTGAACACACAAACTAGATTTGATAATACGATTAATCAAATTATGGGAGTTTGAAACATGTTACTGCATCCATTTGTGCCGACAAGATGGAGGAACACTAAAATATTCCCTAATGTGTATTACAATATTAAGGTTGTTAAAATAGGAATACATAGATGGAGGGATACTCGTAACAATATATATCCTTTGCTGAGAATGGGGCCTGTGGACCTATTGGTTTTGCCTCTTACTGTGATGTGGCTTCTTTCGAAGAAGATATTAATGAAGCTTTGTCCTATGATCTTCCTATTCCTTGGAGAAGTGGCCTCTGTCAGATCTGTTATGCCTGTATCTGTAAGTGACCCCATAGTGGTAAATCTGGAAAATGATATAGTTGATGAGATCTTTAATAATGCAGAGGACTATTCCTCTTTTGCTGCTATTTTTTGATTTAGGGGTTTTTGGCCCTCTCTTTTGGACTTGCATGCTTGGATTTACAACATTGGGAGCGTATTTTATTTGATTCTATTCAAATATTCCTTGTGGCAAAGGGTTTTTTTTATTGCAAAGTTTGACAATGCTGAAGATCATAACGCTATTTTGTGTAGTTGTTTCACTTGGGAGGAGCGTTTCCCCTTGATGACCAAACCCTGGCATTAGGATTTTGATCCTCTTACTGAGTCTTTTAATAAAATACCCTTATGGGTGAAGCATCAGAATCTTCCTCTGCATCTCTGGTTGGACGCTGTTCTGGAATCTGTGGGAGAGGCTATTGGAGATTTTCAGTTGGTTGATGCAGTTTCCCCTAACATTTTTCACCCAATGTATGCTCGTATCCTAGTGGAGGTTGATGTTTCTAAGGGTCTCCCTGAGAAGTTGACTCTGGTTTATCCTCGGGGCTCTTGCATTTAGACTCTTGATTATGAGGGAATCTCGTTTAGATGCAGAAAGTGCCACAAGACTGGCCATATTGCTGTCTGGTGTTTATCAGATAGGGTTAAATTGAAGAAAGTGCATTCTTGGTGGGTGGGCATTGCTAACCACCATTATACGGTTCAAAAAGCTTCAATGGATGGGGGTTTGGCTGGCAGCCCTTCTCAGGATAATCACGCTACTGTTGATTCTATTGATGTTGTCTCAGATGTTGTCCTGGTTCAGACAATTGATGTTGTCTTTGGCTTAGTTGTCCTGAATATTGATGTTGTTGTTTCTAATGCCCAGGTCTCTCCAGGGGGTTTTGGGGAATGGTGATGATGTTGTCCCAGTCCCAGCTGGGGATGATGGGGTGGCCAACCTTGCTTCTCAGGTTGTGGGCTTCCCTGCTAATTCTTTGTCTTGGAAGAATGCAACTATGAAGATGGAGGAAGGATGGACAACTGTTAAAAGAAAGAAATTAAAGTCTCCCAAGTCTCCTTTTGATATGAATTTATGGTCACAAAAGGGTGGGCTTAAATGATTTTCTTGATTGCCCTTTTTTTTATTGTTGTTCTGGTCTCAGTTTCTTTCTTGTGGGAACGTTTGTTTGTTCCCTTTGGTTTGTTAGGTGTTGTTTCAAAATATTTTCTATGGTCTCTTAACGTTCTATCTTTCTGTGTTTTGTTGTAAAAGGTTTTGGGTCCTTTTAAAACCTATTTTTACGTAATCAAAGCATTATATATCATGGTTTTGGTGATTTATCTAGAAATGTGATATACTGTGTGCCAAGATGAGGTAATTACTTTACTTACTCGATATTATTATCTGATAATACTAGGATGATGCTTCGTCGTACATGGTGGAATCCTTTTGGTTGTTAAGTGGCTATAGTTCATGGAAATGATGGAAAATTGATATGTAATGCAATGGTTATTTAGAATGGGGTTGCCACATTTTGTATTAGGCCCCATTGGTTTAACTTTTATTTCCTATTGAAATTATGGGGGTCTTTTGTTGGGTCTGATTATGAATGATTGAAGAATTTTAATGGCATCCACGAGACCATCGATTTAAGGGACCACGAAACACATCATAAGACTAACTCCATAATATTTTCCATATCCGATCTTCTGCTGTGAATCTTGACAATCAAACTAGTAGTTTGCTTGATCTTATCCTCCTCAAATAAACTGTGCAGGTTGTCATCAATTAGGATGTCCCCATACTAAGTCTGAATGTCAACATATGTCATGCACTCAAAGAGAAAGTGGCATTTGGTCTCAATCGCACTTTTTCGCATAATCTGCAAATCCTCTCCTCCCACTCCTCTTTGGGCCTTTTTTCATCTACCTGTCTCGCATCTGAGATGATGTGAGCTCCCGTCCTGAACTGTGTCACCAACACTCTAGGTTTACCCTTAATAGTTTCCCCAAGGTAAGCTTTATCTCCATGCTCACGGGAAGGGTTGAACACTTCTATATAATGTATCTTTTTCTGACCCATGTTATTATACCACATGGAAGTCTGAAATTGGCCCATAAAAAACTTCTTTATTTCCATATTGGTATTCGAAAAATCATGTAGAAAGATGTTCCATCTGCTCAACTACTTTATGTTTTTTTGCATCCAAGTCTTCTTCTGGTGAGCCAAACCTTCTTCCATCGCAATTTCAGGCCAACACTTATTATCCATGTTTTCAAGTTTCTTTAAATAACTTATTAACCAAGTAATCGCAGCCGCCTCCAATTGGAAAGTTTCAGCTTCCACTAAAAGAATTTCATATGACATTGAGGCTTTGACCTTGATATTGCCAGTGATTAAGTGTTTCTGAATCCTCTCTATTTTCCTTCACCCACACTTTGTCATGCTGCCCCCCAAACTTCGCAACCGTAAAGAACAACCAGCATGACTAGCAAACTGAAAAGAGTTTTCTTAGTTTTCCAGTCCCAATGTTCTACATTTCTGCACCTATTCTGAAGTAGATAGAGCGACTTCCAACCTCCTTATATCTTTTTTTCTCTGCAAGTCTCCCAGTTGAGCCTATAATGAAAGTCAATCCCCAAATATTTGTATTATTTCACGATCTCTAACGGGCTGCCTTCGAAAAGAAAATCAATATGTTTATGCAGATGTATTTATGTAATTGAGAGTTAGATAGTTCTATAGGATTTTATTTTTTTTCAAGTATTTCTATTACCCTTACTCTTATTATATCTAAAGGTTTTCTTGTTGGTTCTATTAGATAGTTCTATAGTAGCCCTTAAACTAGTGTATATATATATATATATATATGCACACACACACACACACACACACACACTTTTGCTTAAAAAAAAAATTATTTTACTTACACAAGAAGATATAAAAGGTAAAAAGGTGAGGAATTTATTCAGGTACAAACAAAAAAGATTTAGAGAAGATGGAAAATGTTTAAGCTATAAAAAGGAAAATATATTTTTCCCATAAGTTAAAAATGTATGGGAAAATAATTATCCTCTTGACGTAACTAATACTTTTGAGAAAGGCAATATTCTCATAAACGAGATATATGGAGTCACCAAAAGAGTTTAAGCCTTTGGAAAATATTTTCAAAATAAAGGAGTGATTTTTGAGAATATTTTCACTCAAGAAAGAAAAAAGAAAATACATGAGTGAGATGTTCATAGAAAGGAAACTATTTTGATAGAGGATTAAGATGAACTATAACTAATTTAATGTTTGAAGATAACAAAGTTGATGATCACCAAGATACAGAAAGTAAATGCAAGACATTAAATCAATTAATGTATTGTATTGTCATTGATGTCAACATTATATGGTATGATTTATGATACACATTGTCACAACACTTGAAGATCTGAAGAGACAAATTTTTTTTCTTCAGTAATCATATACACCGAGTGATAGTAAACCCTGACGGATAGTGAACCCCCAGCACAAAAGTTCACAGTGTTAACCGACAGATAGTGTTACCCAAGCAAGTGATACCCAAGTAAGCATTACCGAGCAAACTGCAGTTGTCACCAAACGAAACTGAAGTTGATGCCCGAGCTATCTACAGTAGTCACCGAGCACAACTGAAATATTGACCAATGGGAACTAGAGTTAGAAAATGAAAAAACAACTTAGCTGGTAGGAGCTATATTTAGAGTTAACTGATTGTTTTCTTTATTTCTATCAATTAGTTAAAAGCTAAAGATAAGAAGGAGATTTAAAGCATGTTTTATTCTAGAAAACAATGAGAGATTTACGGAATAAAACTAAAGAAAGTATGACGAGCTTTATAGATCAAGAAGTGATCAACAAAGAAAACAAGGGCAGAAGAATGGTGAAATCATGTCTATATAAAGAGACAAGAAATTCATTAAAAATAGAGGGATGCTGAAGAGAATTTTGGTGAAGATAGAAGTCTTCATAAAGATATGATCATAGAGGCTAGAGGAACAAAGCCAAGAATTTTACAGACACCGAACAACAGAGAAGCAAAAACATTCACCAAGCAGAAAGAAGTGGAGCAAAGGAATTGAAGAGAACATTGATCAGAAGAGGTATTATGGAATTACAATAGATTTGAAAATCTGCAATTCAAAGTTATATTTATGAATAGATCATTTACTGTTTCAATTTAACCATTGAATCAGAAAATCTCTTAACAGAGTGGGATTTAACCATCCTTAATATATTGAGATACATCCCAAGGAGTATCAAATGGTTTTCATGTTGACAGCATGGTGAATGCTAGGTCAAGTGATAAAATGTTAGTTTTAAATCCTCTAACAAGGTCACACTTAACAGTGTGTTTGTAACCTTTAACAAGGTTGGCTCTTCACCGAGCTCATTTCAGAAGAGTGAAAATTTTGGGTTATCGGTCCCAACTGGTTTTTCTCTTAACAGGGTTTCCACGTTAAAAATCCATGTGTCAAATGTGTATATGATTCATTACTTTGATGTTTTTCTTTACACATTACTAAAACAGGATTGATCGGTAAACACTAAATTATTTACTGATATTCGGTAAAGGCTAAGAAAATATAGACTGCTATTCAGTAAAGCTTAAGAAAAGGATAAATAGTATAATCACCGAGCAGTATATATATATATATATATATATA
>MU228368.1:1153707-1184172 GCA_018584345.1 Thuja plicata | reverse complement strand
TTGAGATGAATAACTTTGACAACAGTGTCTTACCAACTATTGAGTCTGCATTCAAATATTTTTTGAAAATAAGTAAATTAAGTCATAAACACACTATGAGAAATGATAGTGAAAGTGATAGTGATGAACAAGAACTAGATGAGATTGAAGAACTAATGGCTAGAAGATTGCAGAGAGGCAAAGGTAGATACAAAGGTAAATTACCACTGGTATGTTTTAATTGTAAAGAGATTGGACACTTTGTTGCTAGATGCCCTAACAAGACAAAAAAAGACATACATAATGACAGATCTTATGAAAAGGAGTTTGATAGATGTGATGACAGAGATTGGCGAAGCAACCGACAATTTGACAGAAGAGATAATGGAGACTACAAGGACAAAGGCAAGAAGGCTTGTTACCTATCTAAGAACAAAGTTGAAAATAATGACATCAAGTATGATGAAGATATATAGGTGGTATTTGTTGCTATGAAGGATGATTCAGACGAATAAGAAAGGTATGTTGAAACTGCACTCATATCTAAGGTTAGTGAAAATGATGTCTGGATTATTGATAGTGGTTGTACTCACCACATGACTAGAGATAAGGAAAATTTTGAAATGTTTGAATATTATAATGGTGGATCAGTAAGAATGGGTAATGACTCACCTTGTCCAGTTGAAGGTAAAGGAACAATCATGTTGAATAATATGATCAAATGTGAAAATGCATATTGGGTGAAAGGACTTAACTATAATCTATTGAGTGTTTCACAGCTGAATAACACAGGACACCGAGTTGCATTTGAGAACAAAAAGGCAAAGATCTTTAATGAATCAGGAAGGTTGATCAGTACTGGTGAACAAACAAAAGGTAACCTATTCTATCTTGATGATATTAAGACCACTTGTTTATTAGCTAGAAATGAATACATATGGTTGTGGCATAAAAGGTTATGTCATGTGAACTTTGACAACATGGTTAGGATAAGCAATAAAATAAAAATAAGAGGCTTATCGAGCATGTCAAAACTCAACCATGTCATGTGTAAGAATTTTCAAAAAGGTAAAATGACAAAGTCTAGTTTTAAGAGAAAAATGTACACATCTAATGCAATTCTAAAATTAGTCCATATTGATCTATGTGGACCAATGAGAATAAAGAGCTATTATGGTGATAGATACTTCATTCTATTTGTTGATGATTATTCTAGAATGATGACTGTTATGTTCTTAAAAGAAAAATCAGAAGCATTCAAGATGTTCAAATGGTATAAAACTATAGTTGAAAAACAAAGTGGAAAGGAAATAAAATGCCTAAGATAGGATAGAGGAGGAGAATTTATTTTTGATGAATTCACTAACTTTTGTAATGAGCATGGAATTTTAAAGACAAGTTTTTGCACCGAGAACACCACAACAAAATGGGATTGTTGAAAGAAGGAACAAATCAATTATTGATTGTGCTAGAACACTGACGATTGAGAAAGGCATCACACAAATATTCTGGAGAGAAGATGTCAGTACTGCTGTCTATACATTAAACAAAGTTCAATTGAAGAAAGACACCTTATGAGCTATGGTATGGATACACACCTAATGTAAGTTACTTTAGAATTTTTCAGAATTTAATGTTATATTTTGAAAGATGATAGAAATGGAAATCTTGAATCCAAAGGTGATGAAGGAATATTTCTAGGTTATTATACCAAAAGCAAGGCTTATAAATGTCTTAACAAATCCTCTAACAAAATCATTGAAAGTGCAAATGTCAAAGTGGATGAATTTGCTGAGAAAAATGATGAGGAAAGC
This sequence comes from Thuja plicata, assembly GCA_018584345.1. NCBI lineage: Eukaryota > Viridiplantae > Streptophyta > Pinopsida > Cupressales > Cupressaceae > Thuja > Thuja plicata. The sequence continues at coordinate 1,182,379 of MU228368.1, read as the reverse complement.
AGAAAAGAATCTGAAGACTACAATAGGTTTTTCTACGATGAAGAACCTGACACTCTGCCTGATCAACAGTGTATCACTACCAAGCGACAAAACAATGCACCTGAGCAACAGGCTGCACACACTGAAAATTGGGAAATTTCTCACAATGATGTACCGAGCGATGAAGATCAAAATGAAGGTCAAGATGGTGATCAGAATGATGAACAAAGATATGAACCGGTACTTGCCAAGTGTTTCAGAAGACACCATCTAAAGAACCAGATCATAAGAGACAAAAAGGCTAGAATGAGAACAAGAAGTAAGTCACTGAACACTAGATGTTTAATTTGTGATTTTTAGTCTAAATCTGTTAATACTGCGCTTGAGAATCAAGAATGGGTCAGTGTTATGAATGAAGAGATTGAGTAGATTAAAAAAACAAAACATGGACATTAGTAGCTAGACCAAATGACAAAAATGTCATTGGTACCAAATGGATATTCAGAAAAAAACTGAATGAGAATGGAGAAGTCACAAGGAACAAAGCAAGATTAGTATGCAAAGGGTATGCACAAGAAGAAGGTATTGACTATGGAGAAACCTTTGTACCCATTTCTAGACTAGAAGGAGTCAAATTTATACTTTCTTATGCTGCTTACAAAGGATTCAAGGTATACCAAATGGATGTCAACTCTGCATTCTTAAATGGAATACTAAAAGAAGAGGTATACAATGAACAACCAGAAGGGTTTGATGATCCTAACAAGAGAAACATGGTTTGTAGACTACACAAAGCCTTGTACGGATTGAAGAAAACACTGAGAGCATGGTATGGAAGAATTCACTCCTATCTCATAAGTATTAGATTTGTAAGAATAAGTGATAACACTAATCTGTATTTAAAAGAAGATATTGATGATAACATTTTGATTGCTGAGATATTTGTTGATGATATCATATTTGGAGGTAATGATATGTTATTCAAATCATTTTCTGATGAAATGAGCAAAGATTTTGAGATGTCAATGTTTGGGGAGATCAAAATTTTTCTTGGTCTATAGATTCTTCAACAGGATGTAGACATCTACATCACACAATCCAAATACATCAAGGAAGTTCTGAAGATATTCAAGATGGAGGACTCCAAGCCAGTGGGAATACCTATGGAAATCGAATGCAAAATAACAAAGGAAGACAAGTCAACAGAGGTAAATCAAGCCCTATATAGATCTATGATTGGAAAACTCATGTATGTTGTACATACAAGACCAGATATAACACATGCAATTGGAATAGTTGCAAGATTCTCTGCTAATCCCAAGGAATCACACATGATTGCTATCAAAAGAATTCTGAAATATTAAAGAATATCGAAGACTATGGTGTGTGGTATAATAAAGAAGGAAAATTTGAGCTTAGAGTCTATACAAATGTTGATTGGGCTGGAAACATAGATGACAGAAAGAGAACATCAAGAGGAGCATTCTTTATGGGTGACAGACTTGTCACATGGATAAGTAAAAAGCAAGGATGCATCTCTCAATATACTTCAGAAGTAAAATATGTAGTTGTTGCTGCAAATTGCTCTAACATTGCATGAATCAAGCAATTACTAAAATGTATGAATATGGAAATCCTTGATCCATTGATTATCTATTGTGATAATAAAAGTGCTATAAACATCTCAAAGAATTCTGTCATGCATGCTAAGACAAAGCATATTGCTATCAAGTATCATTACTTAAGGGACCAAATACAAGAGAAAGAAGTGATACTAGAATATGTGCAATCCAAAGAACAATTAGCAGACATATTCACAAAGCCATTGCTAAAAGATACATTTGAGTAAATGAGAAAGAGACTAGGGGTCCAACCCTTGTCTACTGGTCACTAAGTTGACTAGGAAGCTGCATTAGCCTACATATTATCAAAAGATCAATCATGTTGATGCAAGCAAAGATATGGACGGCAATGATTTATCAATACATAGAAAGGTACTTATCTACACTGAACACTAGATAAGTTGTTAGCTACTACAGAGCTAAATTGATGATGAAGAGGAAATTCATGGAATATATTAGGGAGAGAGATATATTTTTGTTTGGAATTGTTGTCAAAGGGAGAGATGACCTAAATGAACATATCCATATGAAATATCTATCTTGATCATCCAAAGGGAGAGAAGATAAATATCCATCAAGGAGAGGAACAGTCAAAGGGAGAGAAAACATCAGAGAAAGATTCAAAGAAACATCCATCCATCTAAGGGAGAGTATTGGAGAAAAGTTGACACTACATATCTATCCAGAAAAGGGAGAAGAGATTCTACACAAAGGGAGAGACAGAATCAGAAGTTGCTACATCTATCCAGTAAAAGGGAACGAAGAATGAAGAAAAAAATCTGCAAGAATCAAATCTAAGCTAGAAGAGCTTACCGAGTGTCAGATATTTGTATTAGTTATAGAACAATAAGTTTGGGAGAGATTGATGAACTACAACTGATATATTTCATATTGTGTTAGTAGTATGTTGCCATCAATGCCAAAGGGAGAGATTGATGAACTATAACTTATTGAATGTTTGAAGATGAAAAATTTGATGATCATCAAGCTACAGAAAGTAAATGCAAGACATTAAATCAGTTAATTTATTGTATTGTCATTGATGTCAACATTATATGGTATGATTTATCATACACATTGTCACAACACTTGAAGATCTGAAGAGAAATTTTTTTTGTCATCGATAATCATATATACCGAGTGACTGTAAACCCCGATGGATAGTGAACCTCGAGCCCAAAAGTAAACAGTGTTAAATGATGGATAGTGTTACCCGAGCAAGTGATACCCAAGAAAGCATTACTGAGATAATTGCAGTTGTAACTGAGCATAACTAAATTTCATGCTTGATCTATCTGTAGTAGTCACCAAGCACAACTGAAGTGTTGACCGACGGGAACTGAAGTTAGAAAATGACAAAAAAACATAGCTGGCAGAAGCTATATTTAGAGTTAACTGCTTGTTTTCTTTATTTCTATAAATCAGTTAAAAGCTAAAGATAAGAAGGAGATTTAAAGCATGTTTTATTCCAGAAAAAAAAGGAGATATTTATGGAATAAAACTAAAGCAAGCATGGCGAGCTTTACGGATCAACAAGTGATCAATGAAGAAAACAAGAAGGATAGAAGAATGGTGAAATCATGTCTATATAAAGAGACAAGAAATTCATTAAAAATAGAGGAATGTTGAAGAGAATTTTGGTGAAGATAGAAGTCTTCATACAGATCTGATCATACAGGCTAGAGGAACAGAGCCAAGAATTCTGTAGACATCAAGAAACAAAGAAGCAACAACATTCACCGAGCAGAAAGAAGTGGAGCAAAAGAATTGAAGATAACATTGATCAGAAGAGCTATTATGGAATTACAATATATCTGAAAATCTTCAATTCAAAGTTGTATTTATGAACAGACCATTTACTGTTTCAGTTTAACCATTGAATCAGAAAATCTCTTAATAGAGTGGGATTTAACCATCCTTAATATATTGAGAAACATCCCAAGGAGTATCAAAAGGTTTTCATGTTGACAACATAGTGAATGCTAGGTCAAGTGATAAACTGTTAGTTTTAAATCCTCTAACAAGGTCGCACTTAACAGTGCATTTGTAACCTTTAACATGGTTGGCTCTTAACCGAGCTCACTTCAGAAGAGTGAAAATTTTGGGTTACCGGTCCCAAGTGGTTTTCCCCTTAACAGGGTTTCCATGTTAAAAATCCATGTGTCAAATGTGTATATGGTTCATTGCTTTGATGTTTTTTTTACACATTACTAAAACATGATTGATCGGTAAACACTAAGTTATTTACTGATATCTGGTAAAGGCTAAGAAAAGATAGGCTGCTATTTGGTAAAGCTTAAGAAAAGGATAAATAGTATAATCACCGAGTAGCATATATATATGTTAGATTCACACAAGGCATGCATCTTGTAGGACTGAAGATAACTAGAGGTTTTATATTTGTGAGATAAAGTTTTGGTTGGATTATTGGATTAATTTTTGAGGCCACTGATTCACCTTCCCTCTTAGTTATTCTAACAGATTAAACATTTTTAAAGGGAAGACTTCATAGGAAATTGAAATATAAGGTGCAAAATATTATTACTTTGGATAAGATATTTTCATAAAGGTGTAGTGTGAAAAGAGGGCTATTGTAATATGCACAGAGATGGTGCGTATTTGGATTATTTTTACAAGAGGGAAAATACTTTTTCCCATGATTAGAAGACAAGAAGGAATGTGATATGATGCATTGTTTGCAAGATGGAAATTTATAGATAGAAGTGATAAAAATGGTGATATGGGGTAGATTATTTTCATGAAAGGAATATTTGAAGCTAACCAAGATGCCTTCCCAAAAGAAGAAGTAGGAACTTTAAGAGGAGGAACAGATTGACAAATGATCACATCGAGACTTGGAACAAATTTCTTTCCTATTTAGACAAAATGTTTTCAAAATACCTTTTATTTATCTTTTAATGTAATAGTTTTTAATATTTAGTTTAAGTTTAGGTAGTTAGTTATGAAAAGGCATGAATGTAAACGGTTTGAAGCTTGTCGCTTCCCCTCATTTTCTATAAAGGGGAAACCAAGACCATAATAGAATAATAGAAAGACAAAATAGCTAGAATACCATGACTGAAACATAAACTCAATTGTACCTTTATTTTTGAATCAATACAAAGATCCAGACTTTTCTGTCCAAAATTGTGGTATGAAAGTTATCTTCTTATTTGATGAGTCCTCTGTAATTATTGATTGATAAAGTCAATTGTCATCTTTAATAATTTTGTAGAAAGATTACTCGTCCTTCACATTGATCTGATTATCAAAAGGCACCGGTGAAGTTGTTGTCCTCTTGTCTTTTGTCTAATTGGACTGGTTAATGTATTGTGTACTTAATTGTTTTGCATTGAGAGGATTGGATGGTTGTTGGTTTGTCTAGAGGATAAAACACCATCTTGCAAAGTTGTACATGAGGGTCTGATAAGAAGTGAATCTATTGCCCAATTAGGATAAGAGGTTAGTCTTGTATGCTTTCAAAGAATGGGAATTTTACAAATTATCAATTTCATTTTCATTTCAAGAAAGTAGGAAGTTACTAGAAGTAAAGTAGTAGAAGATAATCAGGACTAGGAGATATAAGGAGTTAGAAGTTAGAAGTAAGAAACAAACTAAAAGAAGCATAGATTATTTCCAATTCTCATGCCAAATTGAAATAATCAATAAAGAAAGTTAATCAAATCTACCAGAACTCTATTGAATTGATTGTTTAAAGAGAGAAGTCATAAGATTATTAGGTGCACCCACTTTGGTGTGGTAGAGCCAAAAGTGCAGAGGAATTAGATCATATTGATCATTCCTGTTCATTGGCCAAAACTTGTTGTTAAACCTTATCATGAGATTTTGCATATCTTTAGGGTTTAGAAATCTGTGGGTTTGGGAACCAACAGTTTCAAATATTTTTTTTCTCACTACCCTTCTTATTTGGGGATGAGGGTTTTGACTTGTTAGAATCTGATGCAACTCACCTTGTACTACTCTAGATAATTATTTTTCCAGGTCTTATGGCTTGTATAGAGGATGTACTAGGGATTCCCTTGTGTTTATTTTTACTAGTCTATTTAGATGACTCTTCTTGTTCACTTTCTTTAGATACAAAATCCTCATAAACCTCATCTTCATCCAAAGAATTACCTTTGGAGGAACCCTCTTTGGAAAATTATTCTTCCTCAGAGGGCCCAGTATCCTCATCACCCTAAAAATGAGTCCTAATCACCAAGAGGAGACAATAATTTTAATTCTCAGACTACTAGAATTTTTATTAGACCATGGTTAGGTAGACAATGTGGTTTACCACTTCTCACCATTCTAAACATTCATTGTAGGGCATGATATAAAAAAGATGGAATATTGATCAACAAACCCTCCCGTATATGCAACATCAATTTAAATGATGGGATAATATATACTGGAACCTACCTTCACAAGTGATGTAGTGAATGATGTATTTGGAAATTTCTTTCCAATGTCTTAGTAAGGACTACAATTTGGTGCCCTTCCCAACAACCATTTCCATAGATTCAATCCTCTACAATAATTTCTTTTATGTTGGCTTTAACTCTGTAAACTACTTGGATTTATTAGGGAAATATTATTCTCCTATCAGTGGTAGCCTAGAAACCTCAATAATAGTTTCCATGGTAACTGTGATATCCAACCCTCGAATAGTGGCCTTCTACTTGCGAAAATTGTGGGCAAATTCTAGTGCAGTTTCCACATCAAACCCTCTCATTTTTTGAAATGGACATCCGAATGGGCATTCTAAAATTCTACATATGCTTTGGTATGCAAATTCAAACCTTGCAAAGTGGTAGGTTCATGATGCGGGTGGTGACCTTTTTTCATGTCTGCAAGAACTCACCAAAGCTCAATACTAGTGACTCAGACATATTTTGGTAAGGGGGTTTACAATAAAAAATTTGAAATCTAACAATATGAAATTGATAGAGAATGACAACAAAATATAGTAATTGGGGGTTATTATTTGCAATGTATTAAAATAATGCCATGAAAATTCCTCCCCTAGCTGATTGGTTGAAACATCCACAAGGAACTCACCATTTGATAGAAGGAAGCACAAAATATAAAATAAAATAAGAAAATAAACTAAGAAAAACAAATCACCAATTACCATGAGTGAGAGAGGAACGTGATGAACCCAAATAGGAAGCAGGTGCACTGGCATGTTGTGAAGTGATGGAACAAGGTACACCAGAGATGGAAGATTTGTTGAGATGTGACAAGAAGTAAATTAGATGGAACAAGTTAGAAGTCATAAAACAGAACACCAATAGTTACAATTTTCAATAGTAGATATAGATAGAGAGGTGGAAATGATGGAGGAAGACGTGGCAACCTGTCCACATAAGAAACAACTTCCAAAGACCATGAAGAAAGGAAACTTGACATCATGTCAAGATGTATGAATGAAAGAACATGGAGACAAGGCTAAGTATGAACCACATCAATGCATTCCAAAAGACTTCTTGTCAAAAAGAGAATATGATCAAGTTCCAAGGAGGAGGTTCTTTGGTAAGAACAAGAGTGGCAAAGCCAAGAGGATGACAGTGGTAGATCCAAATGCAAAGGAGCAGGAAGCCAATCATAAAAAACAAGGGGACCTCACAAGGATAATAAGAGAGCATGTGGTGAAGTGGAAATGTATGGAGGAGAAAAATAAAGATAGTTGGTGTCACAAGAAGCGATAGCAGGTGTCTTTGTTTTTTTTTGTTGTTTTTTTTTTTAAATTTGTTTTTTGTTGATAATTGACTGTCGATGGCCTGATTTTCATCGTACTACCCCCCTAGGAGCATCAGGAGCCTGATTTTCACCCCAAAGTTTATTTAGCAGTTAAAATACATAAGAGATCAGTTTTCAAATGTTAACTAGCCAACAACGCCCAAAAGTTTTTTCCATTAGATATTTTATTTCTTTTTTTAATGTAGCAGATCAATCTGTGAGGAGGTCAAAAGGAACAATAGTAAGTTCCTTCGCAATATCACAAAAGAAGGTTTATTTTGAGAGTGGTTGCTTGTAAAGTTTTAGGTGGTGTCCATTGATAGGAGAGCTTGCCTTTCAGAGTCAATAGTGCAGAGGCGTACAACACCATTATCATATACAACCTGAATTTCATAAGGATTGAGATAGCGAGTGTGGAACTTTCCCTGAAATTCCTAAAATTGGGAGTCATAAAGTGATTCCCAATCTCTAGGTTAGAAATTCCAAGACCAGATAAAGAAGTCATGCCACTTCTTGCGTTATTGTTGTACCAATTTAGAATGAAGAATAATGTAATAATATCTTTCATCTAAAGAATGGAGTTGAGCCAATCTTGCTTTCTATGAGATGTTGAGATTCATCCCTGCAAGTTGGAGGGAAGTACAAAGAGTCTTCACTTTGAATTAAATTAGAAAGAAAACTTTCTTACCATATACAAGTTCATATGGCATGAGTCTAGTGGTTGTCATTCAGGTTGTGTGATAGGCCCAAACTACTTTAGGAAGTCACTATGTCCAATCTCTTTTGTGAAAGGTTACTATCTACATGAGAATGTTCTCTAATTATCGATTGGTCACCTTCACTTTCCATTGGCTTGTAGTTGATATGGAGAGGACTTTTGATTCTTGGTTTCAAATTCCCAAACTAATGCCTCAATTAGGTTAGAGGTGAATTGTGCCCCTTGGTCTGTGACAATATCGCGTGGTACACCATACTTGGTAAAAAATTATGAATACAAGAAGTTAGCAACCTTAGTATCTCTAACTTGTTTCAAGGCTACTACTTCTGCCCATTTAGTAACATAATCCGTATAAACCAAAATATATTCCTTATTCTGAGAAGGAGGACTAATGGGTCCTACAAAATCTAACCCCCATTTTTCAAATGATTCAATAGATAACTAGGGATGTAAATGAATTTCATTAGAGCAGGTAGGCCAACCCATATGTTGACATTTATGAAAATGCTAAACAAACATTTTACAATCCTTGTGAATCATCAAATAGTAGTAACCTACAATTAAAACTTTATTAGCAGTTCGTCGTGTTGCAAAATGGGCTCCACAAGACTCAGAATGACAAGCATATACGATATCAAAGGCGTCTTCTTCTGCAACACAATGATGCATAACATTATCAATTCCAGTATGAAAAAGTAAACCATTGATCCAACTATATTTCCCACCAAGTTATATGAGCTTTCACCATTCTCATGGAGAGAAGTGGTGTGGAAATATGTAGGTAAAAAGGTAGTTAGCAATATTAGCCAACGGGTATGTGCACCAAGTTGTGAGTCAAAAAAGTGGACACATCTTTAAAAAAAACAATTCAAATTTCATATAACCCGATTGGGTTATTGAAAATTCAAAATTTTTCTAGGCTTGGTAACCAAGCCTACAACATATTATAAAAAAACTCAATCTGCCTCAGAACCCGATCGGGTTCTGAGAAATTTCTAACAAACAAACTTGCAACATTCCTAGTTCAACAGGACCCGATCAGGTTTTGAGGACTTAATGGTTCAACATTCCTCTTTCCTCAGAACCCGATCGGGTTATAAGAACATAAAGGATCAACGTTCCTAATTCCTCAGAACCTGGTCGGGTTCTAAAAAACTAAGAACAAAGGAGGAGAGAGAGAGAGAGAGAGAGAGAGAGAGAGAGAGAGAGAGAGAGAGAGAGAGAGAGAGAGAGCATACTAATTTTCCTATATGTTGCATGTATGGGCAATAATGAGTATCAATTTTATACCTTACTTGATTCAAATGGGTGGTAGAAAAATGTTGATGACCAAAGATGATCGTAGGTTAATCATGTGTTAGATCGTCTTAAGATCTTTCCTACGATTTTTGAACGGAGTCAATCAGACTCTATATGTGGAAGTTATGGCTTCCAGAGCAAAGCCTATTTTAATTTCTTCATAATTCGATCGGGTTATGGAGAATAAAAGGCATAATTTCTTCAAAACCCGATCGGGTTTTGAAGAAGTGAAAATTGTGCATTTTATTCTCTAGAACCTGATCGGGTTATATAGGAGTTGAAAAAGTACTTTTTTCTTTTCAAGACCCGATCGGGTTATTTGAAATTTAGAAACCTGGTCAGGTTATGGCTTGGGAAGAGGCTTGGAAAATGACCCAAAGGCTTGGAGGCTCATTTTCCCTCCATTTTTGTTCTTTTAGACATTTTTTCATCTTGTACGATGAATTCTTGAATTTATCTTCATCCAGTTTGCAATTTTTTAAGAGGGTAGCTCTATAATTTTCACCATAATCTCATATGTCTTCTTATCTTTCTAACCATATAAATTTTTCTATTTTTGGACAACATTAGCATAGTAAACTTTAATTTTCTTTACCAGTGTCTTGGCAGTCCTCATAGACATATGTCTACCATTTTTTTAATAAATTTTGATATACTTAACCAAATTAAAAATAAATTACATATTATTTTTATACACATGATTCTATACAATTTAAAAAAAAATCATTGTTGATTATTTTGATGCTAGTTATGCCCAGCGCACAAAAAGGTACCAAATTTTTAGGATGCAGTCACTTCAAAAAATCACAGAAAAAAAATACTCATCAGAAAATTACAAAAATTTACACAACTTCTAGATCTCACTCTTACCTATCATCCTACCAAATGGATCTGAAAAATACTAAATATAACTATATCTTTTGTATTGCGCACGGAAATAACTTTGTTATGTTTATTTGAAAAAAAATAGGAACAGGTTTTCGTGCGTAGGAGGTTTGACCTTCTTAATCTTATTGGTTTTTTAAAAAAATTATTATTTTAGAAACTAGATTTAGAGTACTACAATTTTGATTTTTTACACATCTTATTTTGAGTGCATTACCCTCAAACGTCTATTCCAAGTTCAAGTTTACCCGATTTCAGAAAAAATGTGTCCACTTATACCCCCCTTTTTGGTTCACAACTTGGTGCACATACCCCAACCAAGGACTCTTCACAGAAATAGAAAATAGGTGTTCATTAGGAAAGGCATCATCCACTGGGTTTGGTTCATCAGTATGTTGCAATCTTGATAGAAACTCAACCTCAACATTCTCTCGTACTAGTTTGTCAAGAATTGTAATATTAAATTCTTGCAAAAGAAGCAACCATTGAATCACATCTCTTGTAGCAATTCTTTTTTTCATCAAAAATCGAATAGTAGAATGATCCATATGCACAAATTTTTTTATATCCAGTTAAATAATGGAAAAAAATTATTAATTGCATAAACTACGACCAAGAATTCCTTCTTAGCGACAATATAGTTTACCTCAACACCAGCAAAATTCTTACTGATATAATAGATTGACTAGAAGATATTTTCTTCCTTTTGTGCGAGGATGGCTTCCATAGAAGTATCTAATGCATCAATATGTATATGTAATGGTAGTTCCCGATTGGGCCCTCTAAGTACATGCATAGAAATGAGCTTACCTTTAATTTCCTCGGAGGATTGCTGCATCTAGGTGTCCATGATAAATTTGCATCTTTCCCCAACAACTCAGAGAGATGAGGCAATTCTTCTAAAATTTCAAATAAACCTATGAAAATAAATAGCATGTCCTAGGAAAATATGTAGTTCTTTTGGACAAGTAGGTATAGACAAATTTAGAAAAAATTATATCTTTTTAGGATCCACTTCAATTCCTCTACAAGAGTTATATTGACCTAGAACAATACCTTCAGTCATTAAGAGATGACATTTGTCATGAATTAAAGAAAGAATAGTATCAATGCATCATTTAAGAACCTTTTCAATATTTTCCTTAGTTTCTTCATATGTATCACGATAAATAATTAAATCATCCATATACACTTCCATATAGTCATGAATCAAATCACCAAAAATACTCAAGGCTACTCTTTGAAAAGTGGATGGGGCATTACATATCTCAAAGAGTAAGACATTGTAGGAAAATGTGCCCCATGGGAAAGTAAAATTAGTCTTATCTTGGTCCTTGGGGGAAATATGGATTTGATTATACTCGCTAAAACCATCAAGAAAAGAGAATAATTTCTTACTAGCCAAGGTGACTAGAACTTGGTCAATGAAAGGAAGTGGGAAATGATCTTTCTTGGTAGCCTTGTTAAGGGCCCTATAATCACCACATATTCTCCATTTCCCATTATTTTTAGGTACTACCACAAGTGGAGACACCCATTGGCAATCATATATAGGGTAAATGAATCCGACATTAAGCAGTTTCTGAAGTTCTTCCTAAATTATTTCTCATAGGACTAGGTTTAACCTTCTCTAAGGATTTTGCACAGATCTACTTCCTTCTTATATATATATATATGGTGTGTACATGTAGTAGGATGAATATCTCTCATATCTAGGTAATACCATGCAAAGGATTCTTTTTGTGCACACAACATCTCAATTAGTTCTTTCAATTGAGGGTAGTCAAATTAGGATTGAGATTAAGTGTCTTGCCAAGGAAACATTTAGTAGCTTGAGACTGTACATGGATATCTACAACAAGTAAATGTGAAATTAAAAAAAAAGATGAATCAGAATTCCTAGCTATCAAAAATGAGTTGTATATACAAGTATGCGATAATAGTTGATGTAAACTAATAAAATGTTGAATAGGTTGTGAGCTACCAACTAATGGAAAGTTCCCAAAAGGGAAATTATCATTTATGTCCATAAGAAAAAGTATCATTTCTATTGAATTATCAAAAAAATAATGATTTTGCAAAAAATGATTAATAATAGTGTCTTTTGAAATATCTTCAAATTCTCTACTTTGGTTAATTGTGAAAATAGGTAAAGAATCCTTAGAATTATTATCAATCCATTATGGATTCTCTATTTTTTTTATAAGGGTTGTGTTGGAGGGTACAATTTCATCTCCTTTATGTTCTCCCCATTTGGAATCCCCATGTTTCTAGACCCACAATTAATGAAGGCATTATCAGCAACTAACCAAGGTCTTCTTAAAATTAAGGGGTATCCGCCAACTTAATTTTGGTTGCAAAATCATGAAATCTATTGGATACTCCCAAGACTCAATAGAAGTAATGACATCCTTAATCTTACCTTCTGTTCTTACAAGGGATCAAACAACCATTTTCAAGATTGTTGTAGGCCCAAGTCCTTGCAGGGAAAGCCTCTCCTTAGTATCATTAGTCATTAAAATTATAGTTGCTCCAAGATCCATAAGTGTGTTTCAAATAATTAAATCACCAATTCGTACCTTAATCATTAGGTTGTCTATATTTTCATACTTAGGAATGGAGATCTTTCGCAACATCAAGTCTGCAAGTTTTCCAATGACTTGTACTATCTTTGGATCTTCTTTCTTTTTTTTTTCTCCCGCAAAGATCCTTGATGGCTTTAGTAGAACCTAGTAAATCCTAGATTACCTGAAAGAAAGGAATTTTGATATTAAAATTTCTTAATTCTTCCATAAAATCAAATACATATTGTGGTTTCGTAGGCTTTTGTGGTTGTTCTTGAAGTCTATCTAGAAAAGGAGGTGTTGACGGGACTTTGTGACCAGTTCTGCCAATAGGGTATAAGTTGTCACCAAGTACCAGAGTACCAGCCAACTTCGCCTGTAGAGGTTTACCGGAGAATGAATTCTCCTAGCCTCCAAGCTCCTGGTTGTCAGGTCTCGATGGTGCGGGGGGAGCTAAGTTGGGCAAGTGACTATTGTTTGAGGGGATAGCTGGTTTTTACTCATCATTTTTGGGGATTTCAAAAGGGGGTGGGGTTTCTTGCATGTATCTTAGATTTTATCAAAGAAATCACAAAAGCTAGATCAAAGTTAGAGTATATTTCTACTTATAGTCATGCAGTACATATTCAAACATCAACAATGATCCAATGCAGGAAAACAAAGCTAAATACTGGATACATAAGGAATCAGCGATTCATATGCATTCAATAGAAAAGAGAGATAAGATCATTTAACTAAATAAAAACACTGGAGTGAAGGACATAAGAATATATATAGCACAAAAGATATTCGCTAACTTTGGAGATCAGAACAACAAACACATAGGGCCACAAGCTGTTCTTCCTTCTTTCATTAACTTCAAATGAGTCCAGGATCACTGGCGAGTACATTCATGGCTCCAGGGGAGCATTAAGCTACTAAAAATAGACTGAAAGTAAACTACTAGCTTGCAATGAACTTGAAAATGCTATTTTCTATTACTACTAGACAGAGAAATCATCAATTTTGTCGACCCCTCTTAAGGCATCAGTCTTATTATTTATACACAAACTTGACCTAATCTACCTGTACACTTGCTAAATAAAATACAATATTCATGGCTGGTACTACCTACACCACTTACAATCATCTTAGAATATACAAAGTTCTGACAAGACGGAAGAAGAAGAAAGGGGAGAAATCTAGAAGAATCAGCCTAGAGAAGAGAGTTGTGGTACTGATAGAGGAAACTTGCTTATTTTGGTAACTTAGGCCATATGCCTCATTAATGTTGATTACGGCTCCTTTTCTTTGATGCATGCTAGATAGTAAATGTAGGAGCGGCACCTTGGGGGAAAAAGAAGATGTTTGTCAAAACCATCCCATCTTCATGACCTGTCATTATCTAGATCACCTGCATTCTGAACCTTATTAATTGCTGACAGCAATCGGTCAGCTTCGGGGAACCTTGACACAGATCACCGCAAAAGAATACAAAATTGGGACCCAAAATTCCTGAGTTTGGGAGCTTATGCTCAAAGAATAACGTATCTTCAAAAGTTTTCCCTGCTGGCAGAAATATCCAAAAACCATAAGACTTCACTGTTCTTTACATTTTTGGAATGTCTCCAAAATCTGGAGAATTCCCTCATTGTCTATCTCTTTGATACATCCCTGGCGGTCTTTGGCACCCTCCAACTAATCGCCAACATCCTGGGAACCTTCCTTGAATTCTAAAGTCATCTTTGTGGCGTCATGCACCTGAAGAAACATGTAGGTGAGACGTGACATTTTTGCTCCATCAAAATCTTCAGAAGACCCGAACCACACCTCCATTATTTCATCAAACCAGCTCAGAAAAAAATCCACCAGAGCACATGTCTCGGTGCTAAAGGGATCAACCACTGAAACCCTTGTGATGAATGTCACATATGCATTTAATGATTTTTCAATCACCAGGACTTTATCCTTTAGGGACGCTACCAGTTTCTTACTTGTCTGAGTTTTAAGACCAAGTCTGGAGTGCTGGGCCCGGAGGAACACAAAATCTTCATCTCCCAAAATACCTGTCTCCATGATGGCTTCTTCCCCAAAATTCATTATTTCTTCTAACTCACTTTTCTATTCTTCATAATTTTCTACCTCCACCTCCCACTGGGAAATGACACGGTTTACCTAGCCCAAGATGATATTGTCCTAGTGTAAGTCTGGGAGTGCATCTTTTAGGAAATTCCTTACAGCCCCTACCTTCTTAGCTACCCAATCATCTACAGCCTACGCTTTCTTCTCCATATCCCTTAGCACATCGATGTCACCTTTTGGGAGTGGTGTTTTGGATGTGGAGGCCTCTAGAGGAATCGCAACCAATGGTTGCGTCAACTCTGTAAGAAGCCTGAGGAGATTATCATTTGTTTCTTTTTCCTCCTTTAGCTTCTGCACTTTCTTATCATACCAGGCCTCAATTGCCTGGCTTGCTTCTCTTAACAGGTCCAGTTCCATTTTTTTATCTCTCCTCCCCAAAGGGACTTCTGTGATTGTGTACTTTGGAGCTCCTACTACTGCCTCTTCTTTATCTGATGGAGGTGTCGCTACTACCATGACGATATTGTCTTCGAGACCAGTTTGAATGGTATGGAGGGTCCGAGCCTTCGTAGGCTTGGTGGCACTCTGATTATGAGCCATCATCTCATCCAGAAATAGATGGGCTCTCACTGCTACCGAGGCCTTTCTCTTCCTTGATTCTACCAGCCATTTTGGCAATGCGGGTGGTCTTACTACTAGGTCCTGGATACTTGGGTCCTCTTCAGGAGCCTCCTGTGCTTCCCCAACATCTGTGGTCATTGTGGGCTCTTTCTCTTTATCCTCAGAGTTTCCCGATTCTCCCACCTCAGTGGTATATGTATACATATTTTCAGGGTTTTCCCCTACACCATGTTGCTGCTAAATTTCTTTAGTGTTCTCTATCGGGACATTCTCCTCCAAGGGCCTATTTTCCAAAGGGGGAAAGGTGTCCAACCTGATTCTGACTATTGCACTATGGAGACCACCTTGATGAATGTCAAAACCTGGGGTAATGGGTTACCCAGGGTTTCTAGAGGTGTTTGAAGCATGACGACTGAGGGTACAGTTGTTCCCCAAGGCCCAGTTTCCTCAGCCATAGTCAATTTCTCAACTTGTACCTAACTCTCTTCTATCTCAGTTCCTAGGACCGGTGTCTCTTCTGCACCTAATGTGCTTTCCTATTCCTGCTCCTAGATCTCTTTTTCTGGGGTGACCTCTCTTTCTTGTGCGGTGATCTTCTCCACCGCCCTCTCCACATCTTCCTGCAAATTCACAAGGTCATCGGTCTAAAAGATGTCATCAAAAATATCATGGGGAGGGAAGGCCTCCGAAGGATTTTCTATTTTGGGGGAAGAAGGGATGATCTCCATAGGAATATTGCCCGATGGTCTGAGGCTTGCATCTGTGCTCGGAGGAGCATTATCTATTCTTTGTTTCCTTCTCCTTGTTTACAATTGGGCTTCAGTATCCAAAATAGCCACACCCTCATCCTCCATCTCCACTGCCCGGCTCAAAAGTGTTGCAAATGAAGGGGAGCCTAAAGGAAGGGAAAATCCCACTGGAGCGACCACGAGACCAAGGGAAAGTCTAGCGCTGATTGTTTCACCTAGCTGCCGAGATGACTCAAGCTAAGAATTAAGTTGTTCCATCAAAGGGGCTGGAACCGAGGATGGGACCGGGGATGGGGTGCTCTCTTTTTTTCCTTTGTCTTTGTTCTATCCTAATGCCCCGAAGCTGGAAGTGGATCCTCGCAAAATTGGACCATCTAGGCGGGTTCTCTTTTTACATACCTACAAAAAATATTCATGTCTATGCTTCACTACACCCTGAGTGATGTCCTCTATCGTCAAAACTTCCAGGGTGTCCCAATCCACCAGAGGGAGAGCCATCTTGTCAATCCCTTTAGCTTTATATTTTGGGTCCTCCAAGGGCCCGCTATCTAAGAAATATTTTGGAAAGTTCTAGAGACCAAGGTGCTTCATCATACCTTTGGTCATCCTCTCATAATGTTGACTCTGGACCTCGAAGTCATCCTGGAAATATGCCCAAAAATTTTCCATGTGAGGCTCATGGGGTGCTAACACTCGAGGTAATGCTGCATTTATTTTGCCTAGCAGATAAAAATTGTTCCACGCTAGGTATAACTCTGCCAGCCCTAGACTTTTTAATTCATTGTCGGCCTCTTTGGCTGCTGCAAGGCTGCAAGTATAATTCCCACAAGTGATTAGGAAAGGGATGGTGGTAACTTTCTTGATGCCATAATAAGTATGGACCTCTAGAATCTGTCTGTAGTATTCCATTAAAATAATCTCTATCCCCAAAATGTTTGGGCAATAGGTAGGGCTTTCCGAAGAACCCAGTCACACAAATGTAAGAATGTTGTTGGAATTGAATGAAATAATTACCATAGGAACTCACCAAGGCCATGGTCTCTTTTGATAGCTGGTAATTATCATATCGAGTGGGTATCAAAATGTTGTAGTAAATGAAGGTATCATTTACCCAAAAAAAATTAGGGAAGCTGACTTCCCATCTAATATGGGGGAAATGATCCCAAGGAGAACTCTGGTGGGGCCCTGTCCCAAGGATGCCAACTATAAGAAAGCCCCAGATTTTGTGTCTCTATTGTGCCAGTGCCCGTAGAACATAAGAAGTCATGTGGAACTTGGACGCTTCACTGACCTTGTTCAGCTGGAAGTCCACATGATTGGCAACAATGGTTGTCCAATCAAAATTTTGCCCATTAGTAGTGATGATGTACAGGAAGTAGTACATCCAGGGTGAAAAATCCTAGGCATGTGGTTCCATGAAGACCCAACATAGGAAGATGATCCCTGCTTGTATGCTTTCTTTGAATTCCATGCGGGGGATCTCCAACTTCATTTTCCTATAATATTTCTTCGACGTCTTCAGCCAGTGGGTGTTAAGGTGTTGTCTAGCAGCCTATTGGACATTGTTGAATTCCTGTAGTGATGTGGCCTGGGAGATAACGATGGAGTTGGAAAACTGGGGGATTCCCAGTCCCGAAGCAAAAGTGGCAGTGTCGAGGGACACTAGGGGTGTTGGGCAGCCCATTGGGAGGGAAGCAACAAGTATAATAGCCTAGATGTTTGTGTTGTAGTGTTCTGCCAGGGTGAGAATCAACTTCGGGGACTGCACAAAGCAAGGGAAGCAGGCAGCTTTGATTATGCTAGAGGTGGCCACGTTCTTTGCCATACTGTCTCCGGTGGAACATTGAGTGAACATTATCCTCAGGAGGCCCTGTAATTCAGTCCATGGTTCAACCTTTGTATCGGTGATCAGTTACAATTTGGAATCCACCTTGGATCCCATGTTGACACCATCCCTCAGATATTTTGATGTGAGTGGGATCTTTTCCAGTGTTTTCTTAGCCCTTGTCTTGGTGGCTTCCCTCATTGAGGTAGACAAGAGTTTTGGACTTCCAGGAGGGGAAGATGCTTTAGACATATTTATTGATGAGTTACTCGCAGCCTGCAAGACCAGACAACCATTAATACAAATAATCAAATATAACAAACTCCCGGGTTCCAGAGATTTCATCACCATTTTGCACCTATCCTCAATAAGATGTTAGTTATATCAAATCCCAAAAATGAAATAAACAAAATAACTTACTTTGAATTTGATCAATAGACAAGGGTCCCAGGGATTCTAGTTCATGCAACAAATGAGATGAAGGCTATGGGACTACATGGAACCCAGGGTCCAGAGAAACTAACCATTATTGAAATGATGTGGGTTGTAATGTGGTCATGCAATGAACGGAGCATGAAATTTATTGTGACGGATGTCTCAAAATGAATGGAGTGAATGCCACTTGGGATGCTTTTAAACACTCATGTGTGGGGAATTAATCCTACCATTAATGCTAAAGTGATGGGGAGAGAGAAAGGCTACAACTCAAACAGACAAGGTGACGAGTTTGAGTCCAGTTAACACCAAGCGGGCAAGCTCAAATTTGGTTAATTGATGTAGAGGGTGCGGTGAAATTGTCGTGGGATGGGTAGGACTTGAAGGAATGTACAAGCCATGAACACAAATTTACAAACAACCCTACGGGAATGAAACTCTATGAACACTATTAACAGGAGGATGAAGAACGATATTTACATAGGCACGAACAAATTTACAACTAGCCTACAAGCCACTACCTAAAAATTTATAGACTTATAGACATTTACACTATTTTACACTGCATAGAGGGAAGAAAACCCTCTTGTAGAGCCACCCCACAGACAGGAGGCGATGACGAAGACCCAAACATGAAGAAAACAAAATAAATAAAAACAAAAGAACAAAGCACAACCTAAAAGAAGAGAGAAGGGCCAGAAGGACCTACCAAGAACCAAAGATGCGGAAGGAAGGGCACAAGAGGTGCTCTAAAAATGAATAGCTTTGGAAATCCACAAACACACCAAGAACACCATAGGATACCTTGAACACACACAGGTCCAAACTCCAAATCACTGTTAATTACTCGAAGCAAATCACACTTAGCTCATTGGGGAATCACACAATTTTCTCTTGATTCGCTCCAAGGGTAAATTGTTAATGGTAAGTGTAACAATGACAGGTGAAACCTAATTTATATCTATTGGGTTAAAATGCACCATTCCCATTTGCAAATCCTAAGAAAAAGGCAAACCTCAAGACTCCAGGCTTGGGAATCCTATGCGATCACACCCTCCATCTAAAGAGTAAGTAACAACACAAGAATCTTTGGGTCTAGAAATCAGCTGGCATGAAGGAAAAAAACACTTTGGGAGTGGGTCTCAGAGTGAGGAAAACCAAAAGGAGGTGACAACCACGACTGCCTGGAGGTAAAGGCCAGAGAAAGAAAAAGGACTGAAAAGAAATAAAGGGAGAACCAAAAGAGAAAAGGGGGACCCAAAAATTCAACAACAAAATGTAGGGATGGGTATGTAGGTCATAACAAATGGTGACTCACTGGGACGAATGCCTTTGTGCATTTGAGAATCACAGAATCTCTAGTTAGCAAAATCGGGGCTCATCATTACCTAAAGCACTTCACTTGCAAGGCACTGGGTGTATGATAAAATCTAACTCACCATGATTCAATCCTTCAATCCCTTGTCAGTTGTGATGTGTGTGTTTTGGAAGAAAATCAAGTTGATGATTTCTAGGAGACACAAAGAGGTGACACTGAGGGCATGTTGTCAATCAAGATTGCGCCTAAAGCTGGATGCAGAATCTATCCATCCTGTTGGAACATGGAAAAATTCTCCTTGGTGGATGAGAGAATGAAGCTTTGGGTTCTAGGCTAGTTCCTATTAGATTTGGGATATCACCTAATACTGACTTTATGGTTTTGGGAAAAGGGAGAAGGGGAACTGAAAATGAAAAATGATTAACAAAGGTGATACACCAAAATAGATTCAGATTTATCAGAATTGGAAGATTGTTCTTAAAAATCAAACATTACTAAGTTCTGCAAATGATTTCACTTCTCAACACCTAGGATGGTTTACAATTCACTATTACGGTTTGATATCACTAATGGTAGGAATTCAACCAGCAAACATGTAACTTCTGCAAAAGGTTAATTCTTTATAACCTAGAATAGGAATTTGAATCAATTCACTAATCTATTCTCAAAAGGGGATAAACACTTAAATGCAAAAAAAATGAAAGGAATAATGATAGGACTCTGAAAATATGTGAATAAGGGCCAACTCTATTATCTTCAAAATCTGCAAAATGGTTACAAAAAAAACAAGAAAAAAAGTGCAAAGGAACGATATGTTCACTAATACAACTTTTTCCTCCAATTATAAACCCCTACAAATGAATAAGAAGTTCAGTTATATATCCCTCAAGGCTAATCTTGAAAATGAAAATCCCCCCTAAAAGTCCTCCTCAATCAGCTAGATAATCCCTATTTTTTAGGCCCAAAAGATGCCCACAAATATAGCTCCAACAAGCTCTCCAAAATTTTAGCTCAATGCCTAAATTTAAGGCATAATTGATGCCAAAAATTAATCCCTAAAGGCTAATTTTGAAAATGAATTCCTCCAATGTTGGCACCTTTAAAATATATCTCTACAAAAATATTATCAACCCTCTCCAATATAAAATCATGCCCCTAAACTTATATCTCCTAAAATTGATATTTTTGATTTATACTTTTATATATATCAATTTACAAAGGATATTACATAAAAACCCCAAGATATAACCAAAATACCTAAGATGTAATCTCAAAATATTAAAAAACCCTAATCCATAACATGATCAAGCCTAACTACAACATACCGTACACCATTATCACTAAGGCCAATATGACCAAACCAATGTCGAAAATATCCCACTCTAGCACTTGCTGAGTTGTCGAAGTACTGCGATTAACAATGCATTCTCTCCTATGTACTTTGATGGACCCCAAATATTTTTCCAACTTAGCATAGGCATTGTTAGCCACTTCATTTTTGCACTTGTTATTTGGGAAGAATAAGGGCTTTCAAAAACCCTAGTTTATTATGCCGCCATGCTTGTGATATGGCTTTGTTCACCTTCTCTATTGCTTGACTGGAGCTCACCATGGTAAATCTGAGAGTTGGCATTGATTACAAACTGTAGTATTCCATTCACATCTCTGTCATCTGGCATTATTCACTGATGCATGAGCTTGGGCTCTGTTGGAAGTGGGGATTTGTACCTTGGAGTTCTATTCTGTAATAAAAGAACTCGGGCGGTGTTTGGCACTTAAGTGCATGCTTTGGAATTGCGCTTGATCTAGGGTCTACTTTTAATGTGTGGGCTTTCTATGTATGTTGTCACTATATTTTGGTTACATGCCATGAGATATGGCATTTTACATATCTACACACTATGAAGCATGGTGACCTATCATGCATCTTCCTACTGATCTCAGACTCATCTAGAGTTTACTGTTTGTTTGTGACTATGGGGTGAGGAGAGCTCAGGTTCTTCCCTACTATGTGACCTCTACTTGAACTAGGTCTCTCTTCATTTATCCACCGTAGCGGCTCTTCACTTGGACTGGAGTTAAAAATTGCATGCCATAAAAGCATAAACTCAGCCTCTCCTATAGTTTGAACTTGGTCTGCAACTTGTTGCTTATATGTCGCAGGGTATGGCATTTTTCTCTACATTCTCTTGGATGGCTCGGGCTTTGTACATGACCTTGTAACTTGAAGATAAGTTACTCTCTGATCTCTTTTATCACTCTTTCTTTCCACTATGCATGCTGTCATTTTTTTATGCTCCATGATTTCTTATTATTTGGACTTGCTGTTGCATCCTCCACTATGCATGTTAACGATGATCTGAGTATCTAATTTCTTTGCTAGCATGATGATATTATCTTTTATTGTCTGTATGCATTTCTTTAAGAAGCTCAAACCTCTTTTACTTGATCTGGAAGTCAAGCCTCGTGAATGTTGATGTATTGATGTTTTTGTAACTGAGAGCTCAACTCGAACCTCTTGTTGGCTCCTCCATGCTGTCTGTACTTATCTCCACACTGTCTTCTAAACATGAAATTATAGTATTGTTTATCTAGTTCTTACTTGAAACTCCTTTTTTAAAAAATGCATATTCTTTTCTGTATATACTGCTACTTAAACATGCACAATAGTATGCAACCATATCATTTCAATACTCGCACATACACTGTATGGTGAATAAGCAAAATAACAACACTATTTATGCAGTTCATTACACATGCATACTCCTTCAATGATAAAACACTGCTATCATACATGCAACATCCTTGCATTTATCATCTGATCATGTGAAATGTCAACACCCAATAATGTCTCTACTTATTTTAATATGCATTTTGAAATACAACATTTGTCCTTTAAACATGAAGAATGTTACTTTTATCTACTGTATTTATTTGAACTTCAATTTTGATCAATAGCAGTGCCAAAACTTTTCCCCTTCTGAAGAATATACTATTTTGCTGAATTCTGATCTCTTTTGCTGAATATCAACAATATTTGGAAATGATACTTTCATTGTATATGTACCTTTCTTTTCTTGAATATAGGTTGTCATCATGCATATTATATCTAATAATATCATTGTATTCTTCTTTTTTCATATGCTCATCCTCTTCTATGCATACATAACTTATACAACAATGCTGATTATCCATTTGATTATGTATATGCATATGTTATAAAAAGATAACACTGCTTGAATGTGCACCCTCCTCTCCTTCTGCAAACATGGATATCACTGTGTTCCTCTTCCTTTTACTCTAAGATGATAATGTTCAAAATAGTACTGAGATAAAGTACTTGTGTGATGTCAATAATGTATGAACCATGTGTATACAATTTCCATTTTGATGATAATATAATTTGATCTTTTTCATATGCATTCTAATGCATAACAACATTAATGTTCTCTATTTTTTCTGAATTTTATCTTTGTGTACTCATTCCTAATTTGCAAGTTTGTTCCTTGTTGGCTGTAACACTTTTTCAATTAGGAACACTCATCTTTTCTACATCATTTTTATTCATATGCACCTTTTAGCAGCATCACTGTATGATCTGTATCTTCTTTTCTTTCTGAACTCATGAACTTTTAGCATCCCTACATCTTTAATCCAGTGAGGTTTGAGCACGAGCTCATGAAACCCACTGTATTTTCCTTTTATCATCTGCAACTTGTGAAATCCTACATTTTAATGTTTCTCTTTCTTGCACACACTAATTACAACACATGTTAGATTAGTACTTTTAATCAGTTAATCAATATCTGTATGTAAATGTCATGTGAAATGGAATTTATGTATGGATGTTGGTTTTCTAGTTGGATTTACTAACCTAAGGTGTGGATTATCTAAAAAAGGTTTCTCTGGTACAAGGCCCAAGTCCCTTTGATTTAGATTTTTTTTCTTCTAAATGGCAACTCTTGAATAATGTAGGATAACAACTATATGCAGTAATAGGTTTCATAAGATTATGTCCCTTTGATACTTTATTTAGTTATTGCAGATGTATACCTTGTTATTGCATTGATGTTTACATAAAAGTACAGTTCTAAAAGTTTTGATTGTAGCATGCTATTTTAGGGATTTATGTATTACTTAGATCAAACTTGGATCTAACTACTCTCTTTCTCTATGATTGCAGGACAAGACCAGAAGAAGACTTTTAGGATGAAAACAAGGTAGAAGACATGAAGATCCAGATGACTGGTTATCAGAATGAAAAAGACCTCTCCAAGGCGATTCTTAGATCCCTAAATCCTCTAATGCTCTTTTATTACTTTTAGCATCGTACATCTTCTATATGTTTACAATTGAAAGATGTAACCTATGAAGGAAAACTTTCTTAATACATTCATTTTGGATGTTTAATGTAATGATCCATTCATGAAATTGAAAGGTTTAAATCAGATCAATACTTAGAGAACAACATCAGTGTTAATATGAATTCAATAATAAGATATTTTGTCTTTAATATCTGAATAGTAGTGTTGAATGGATGTACCTTTATGCAATTTTTCTGATGTTTATAGTTGGAATGCTACATTTGTACTTAATTCCTCAAATTTATCCTTTGTAAGATACAATCAATTTATCAATTTAGTGTGCAACTAAAATGATAATATTTTTTGGTGACCTCTCAGGGGTGTTTGCTTGCTGAACAAAAATTAGACTAGTTTCCTTTTGCTTATCCATTGGTCCAGAGTCTTCAACCTTTAGGGAGAACTGAACCTCTCAAACTAAACACAAATTGCAAACTAAAACTAAAACTGAAGTATGTGCCAAGGATGTTACTATTGTACTGCAGTGTTATTACATGGATGAAATGCTTATGATATGGGGCAGCGAAATAGATTCCATGCCTTGTATGATATGTATCTTTTTCATGTCATGATAGTGAAGTACATCAGTGATGTCCTTGGTTTCTTCTACCACACAACTAAAAACATGTGCTAACAACACTTAGAGAAAGCAAACTATAACTTAAAACTTCTAGTCTACCCTAAGCTAATCAATCATCAAATAACCCTCAGATACATCCATTAATAGACTGATTGAAGTAGCTTCCTTTTCTCACCAACAACGGATGAGATGCATGCATATGAGAAACTAAAAAGATATGCCATATAACTTGAAGGATCTAAAACTCTTGAAGCAAATCTTGAAAGTGATAGACCAGATCACATACCTCTTGGATTTTATCAGTATCAATGAAGATTTGAGGTGAATAAACATGATGGATCTGCTACTCAATAAATAGAATTTTAGGAATAGGCCCCATTCTGGAAAGATGCATGATTGGGTAGCCTCTTAAGATGATAAACTCTGGCTTTATGCTGCTGGATTCTTTGGTTTCTTTTCTTGACTCTGGTTCCTCATGATTATCCTTCATTATTGACATCCATGCCAATTTCTCCTCCATGGTCAAAGGATCATCATCTTCTGTCAAGTGAGCTAGGAACTCATCAAAACTATTGATCCACTGGGAATCAGGAGCACTTGGTTCCAGCTTGCATTCCTACACATAATCATTAGAAAGAATGTCCTCCACAATAGAGCACTCTTGAAAAGGCACACATTCTGTACTAATGTTGTCAAAACACTCTTCTAAGCTTTGATCAACCTCTTTATCATGAATACCTTGTTGTGCTAATGTGACTGGAATTTCCTCTTCATTTGAAGAACTTGGCTCAATCTCATATCTTTGCATGCTATTTTTGCTGACCTTGTTGATGTTGTAACACATGCTCAAATAATCCAAAACTAGAACTTCTTCTTGTTGTACTTCAACTGATAGGGCTATGTGATGACATGTAACTGATTGAATGTTTGACATTTTTAAGTTGAAGATAATGTAAGGCATTAAATCAGTTAATGTATTGTATTGTCATTGATGCCAAAATTGATATCATCTATACGGTCATGTACATAATGCCAAAGACTTTAGAGAATCAAAGGAACAAAGGTTATGATTTCAGCAATGCATAAAAGTCAAGTATTCACTAAGTGAAAAACAACATGGATGGAGTGCACACCGATCGACAGAACAAAGAAGAATAGTCACAGTGATACTCGACGATCAGAAGTATAGTGTTGCCCGATGAAGCAAAACCACATGATTCCTGACGAGCACAGTCAGAAGTTTTCCTGATGAGATAAAGACAATGTTTCTCGATGAGTAAAATTCCAATAATGCCCGATGGATGGAGATCACAAAGCTAACTAGAGTCTCACTGATGGAACTATCATTTGTCACCGACAACTAACTACAATGGTGATTGATGGAACAGAGAGTTTAAAAAATGACAAAATATCTAGCTGGCAGAGCTAAAAAATAGACTTTACTGGTTGTCTACTTTGTTTATTTGACCAGAGATAAGTGATTGATTTAAATATTATTTGTACAGCTGGAAAGAAGATATCTATGAGACAAATCAGGATTTATGCTTTAAATCTAATTGGTTGGATTTTTTTTCACGCCAAGAATCAAGAATCAAGAAACAATGAATATTATGTCTATATAAGAGACAATCTTAATTCATTTATGAATAGGATTAAGGGGAGTGAATAAGAAGAGGATGCTAAAGAGAAACTAATGAATAACAAATTCATGTAGTCCTAATCAAACAAGCTGAAGGAAGAGCTAAGGAATTCTGCAGACACAGATGAACAGTGAGCACAGCATCACAAAGCAGAAAGTATGGAGCACAAGGATTAATTGATACATTGGTCAGAGAGGTAATGTACTTAAATAGATCTGAAAATATACAATTAAAAGTTACAATATGAACATGTCATAGTGTTTTAGTTTAACCATTGAAGCATCAAGTCTCTTAACCAAGTAGTACTTAACAATCTTCTATATATTGAGGTACATCTCAATGAGTGCCAAAAGGGTTGATTCATGAAAGTAGCATTGGAATTCCCCGATACCTATTGATAGTCAAAGAAGGAGGTTGATTCAAGGATGGTAGCAATAGATGCCCGATACTAAGTGACAACCTCTATGTATAAAATCCTCTAACAAGGTCGCACTTAACAATGTGTCTGTAACCTTAAACAGGGTTGGCTCCTAACAGGGCTCACTTCAGAAGAGTGAAAAATTAGGGTACCCCGTCCCAGTGGTTTTTCTCTTAATACGCTTTCCATGTTAAAATTTCATGTGTTATGTGTGTATGATTCATTTCTCTACTATTTTGTATCTTACATAGCTAACTCTGGATTGCTCGGTATACTCTACTGATTTACTGAGTTTTGATAAATAGTTACACTGCTTATCGATAATCAAGAAAGAATAAGGATTGACAGAGAAAATTGACAGACAATTAATCATTAGTAGTATTTCATGGCATGCATCTTGTAGGGACATAATAATATGAGGTTTATTGATTGGTGGTTAAGTTTGAAGGATAAAATTTGATGCCACTGATTCACCCCCCCCTCTCAGTTATTACTAACAATTGGTATCAGAGCTTGTGTACTTAGAAAGGAAGGCTTAAAGACCTAAGTCAAGATCACAAGATGAACATATGAGATGTGCCCAAGTTGAAAAAAGACAACTTTGCTTCATGGAAAAGTAGGATAAGACTCGACTTATCAGGTATTGGTAATGATGTTACTCAATTCCTAGATACTGAATACGTATTTACCATAGGAGTATTGAAAGTAGATCAATTGAGAGAGAAGCATGAGCACAACTGCATGCTTATAGAGATTTCTTCCTCACTCTCTGATGCTAAATTTGAAGATGTCAAAGATTGAAAAACTGCAAAGAAGATGTGGGACAAACTGAAGCTTGTACATGGAGGTGATACAAATGTTCTGAGAGCTAAGGAAGAAAGCCTTAGAGGAAAGTTTGATGATATCAGAATGAAAGAAGGAGAAAACATCACACTATACAACACAAGAATCAAATAAGTAGTCAACGCTATATGAGGATTTGGAGGTACACTTGAAGAGGAGACATTGGTAAGTAAAATCTTAAGAACCTTACTGCCTGTATATGCTATTAGAGTTTCTTCCATTCAAGAAATGAGAGTAGTAGCAAACAATATAGTTACTCTTGATAGTTTAATTGGTAGATTGATTTCATTTGACATGAATAACTTTGATAATAGTGTCTTACGAAACTTAGAGTCTGTATTTAAGTCTTCTATGAGAATAAGAAAATCAATTCATAGACACACATCTAGAAGAGATAGTGAAAGTGAAAGTGAAGAAGAAGATCTAGATAAAATAGAAGCACTTATGGCTAGAAGAATGCAGAGAGGCAAAGGTAAATACAAAGGCAAGTTACCACTTGTATGCTTTAATTGTAAAGAGATTGGACACTTTGTTGTAAGATGTCCTAACAGAAGAAAAGATGACAGAGTTAATGACAGATATTTTGAGAAGAAATCTGACAAAGGTGATAACAAGGATTATAGAAGTTACCGACAATTAGAAAGAAGAGATACCCAAGCCTACAAAGACAAAGGCAAGAAATCTAGCTACCTAGATGCTTGCAAAGATGAAGATACTGACACCGAACTTGATGAAGACATCGAGATGGTGTTTGTGGCTGTGAAAGATGATTGAGATGAAAATGAAAGGTATGTAGAATCTGCACTCATATCTAAGGTTAGCAAAAATGACATCTGGATTATAGACAGTGGCTGCACTCACCATATGACCGGTGACAAAGAAAAGTTTAACACTTTTGAGTATTATAATGGTGGTACAATAAGAATGGGTAATGATACACCTTGTCCAATTGAAGGTAAAGGAACTATAATGTTGAATAACCTGATTAAATGTGAAAATGCTTATTGGGTAA
>MU228368.1:1109129-1145003 GCA_018584345.1 Thuja plicata | reverse complement strand
CATATGCAGAGTGTTTCATAAAGTTGATTTAATAAGCTCCTAATAGAAAATCAGTGTCCACATTCATATATATACTGTGTAATCAGTAATCATAAAGAGGTAAAACCTGCCTGAGTATATGTGGAACTCAAAAACGAAGAAGGATCTTATCCAATCCTTAGCAATTAGGCTTTTTTTGTATTTGAATCAGTATTAGGAGGCATAGTGTTCAAGTAGTCATTTCAAGCACTGTGATTCATACAAGAAAAATCCCTAATAGACAACATGATGAAAATAAGTAGAAAAAGAAGTGTAAGAGGCTTACTGATGATGACAATGCCAAACAACATGTGCAAAAATTGTCAAAAAGGTAAAATGACAAAGTCTAGTTTCAAAAGCAAAGCCCATACATCTGATAATATTCTAGAATTAGTCCATACTGATTTATGTGGACCTATGAGGATAAACAGTTATTATGGAGATAGATATTTTATTCTCTTTGTTGATGATTACTCTAGAATGATGATAGTCATGTTTCTAAAAGAAAAATCTGAAGCATTCAAGATGTTTAAATCATATAAGGTTATGGTAGAAAAACAAAGTTGTAAGGATCTAAAATGTTTAAGATCAGATAGAGGAGGAGAATTTATATCGGATGAATTCACTAATTTCTATAATGAGCATGGCATAAAAAGAAAGGTTTCTGCACCAAGAACACCACAACAAAATGGAATTACTGAGAGAAGAAATAGATCAATAGTTGATTGTGCAAGAACATTGATGATAGAAAAGGACATCACCCAAATCTTCTTGAGGGAAGTTGTCAGCACTACTATTTATACACTTAATAGAGTACAATTAAAGAAGGACACAAAGAAGACTCCTTATGAGCTATGGTAAGGTAAAACACCCAATGTAAGTTACTTCAAAATATTTGGTAGTCAATGTTATTTCCTAAAGGATGATAGAAATGGAAAGCTTGATGCCAAAAGTGATGAAGGTATTTTTCCGGGGTATTCTACCAAGAGAAAAGATTTTAAATGTCTAATCAAGGCTTCTAACAAATAGTTGAAAGTGCAAATGTAAAGATTGATGAATTTGCAAAAAAGAATGAGCTGGAAAGCACAAAAGAACCAGAAGACTACAATAAGTTTATATATTGTGAAGAACCCATAACTCTACCCGAGAAACAGTGCTTAATTCCATAACAACATAATGTTGCAACCGACGATCAGAATGTTGTTACCGACGGTCAGGATAATGATCAAGATAATGTGCAAGGTAATGAAGATCAAGCTGATACACAAAGATTTGTACCTATACTTGCCAGATATGTAAGAAGAAACCATCCAGAGAACTATATCATAGGAGATAAGAAAGTTGGTACAAGAACAAGAAGTAAGTCTTTAAACTCAAATTGTCTAATTTGTGAGTTTGAGCCAAAATCTGTCAATGGTGCACTAGATAATGAAGAATCGATAAGTGCTATGAATGATGAAATTGAGCAGATTGAGAAAAACAAGACATGGTCACTTGTTCCAAGACTAGATGACAAGAATGTCATCGGTACTAAATGGATATTCAGGAACAAACTGAATGAGAATGGAGAAGTCACAAGGAACAAAGAAAGACTAGTATGCAAGGGGTATGCACAAGAGGAAGGTATAGACTATGGAGAAACCTTTACACCCATTGCTAGGCTAGAAGGAGTAAGAATATGACTTTCTTATGCTGCATATAAAGGATTCAAAGTATATCAAATGGATGTCAAGTCAGCATTCCTAAATGGAATACTTGAAGAAGTATACATTCAACAACCAGAAGGGTTTGTGGATTCAGACAAGAGGAACATGGTATGTAGACTTCACAAAGCCTTGTATGGATTTAAACAAGCTCCCAGAGCTTGGTATGAACGAATTCATTCCTATCTAATAAGTATTGGATTCATAAGGACTAGTGAAAATAGTAATCTTTATTTGAAAGAAGATACTGATGCTAACACTTTGATTGCTGAAATATTTGTTGATGACATCATATTTGGAGGCAATAATGTGCTATGCAAATCATTTGCTGATGAAATGAGAAAAGAGTTTGAGATGTCTATGTTTTGAAAGATCAAGTTCTTTCTTGGTCTATAGATCATTCAAAAAAGTGAAGGTATTTTCATTACACAATCCAAATACATCAAAGAGGTCCTGAACATATTCAAGATGGAAGATTCCAAACCTGTTGGAACACTGATGGTTACTAGATGCAAATTAACAAAGGAAGATAAGACAATAGAGGTAAATCATACTCTGTACAGATCAATGATAGGAAAACTCATGTATGTTGTACACACTAGACCAGATATTGCACATGCAGTAGGAATTATTGCTAGATTTTATGCTAACCCTAGGGAATCACATATGACTGCTGTGAAGAGAATCTTAAGATATCTGAAGAATACTGAGGAATTTGGCTTATGGTATAGAAGAGAAGGCAAATTTGAACTAAAAGTGTTTACCAACGCTGATTGGGCCAGAAATCTTAATGACCGGAAGAGCACAACTAGAGGATCATTCTTTATGGGTGACAAACTTGTCACATAGATTAGCAAAAAGCAAGGATGCATATCTCAATCTACTGCAGAAGCAGAATATGTTGTTGCTGCTGCAAACTACTCAAATATTACATGGATCAAATAGTTGCTAGAAGGTATGCATATGAAGATCTTAGAACCAATGATTATCTATTGTGATAACACCAGTGCAATAAACATTTCCAAGAATCCAGTCATGCATGCAAAGACTTAACACATTGCCATCAAGTATCATTATTTAAGAGAACAAGTTCAAGAAAAATAGGTGATACTTGAATATGTGCAATCAAAAGAACAATTGGCTGATATCTTCACCAAGCCATTGCCCAAGGATACATTTGATTACTTAAGAAAGAGACTAGGGGTCAAACCCATGTCTACCAGTTAGTAAAGGACTGAAGGTTGCATCAGCCATATATTATCAGAATATCATCCATGTTGATGCAAGCAAAAGATGAAATTCAAAGCTACATCTATATACAGAAAGGTATTTAACAGAACTGAGCACCAGAGCATATTGTTGTATTGTTGATGGATAAGGGAAATTCAAGGACTATATTATGGTTAGAAGAAAATAGTTGTTTGACATAAATGTCAGATAGATATTTTCTTGGCATTGTTGTCAAAGGGAGACAATGTACCAATATTATCACAAGAGGTTACCCATTATCAAATTACTCCAAACATGGTGAGATCATATCCATAGGGAGAGAATTTGTATGAAGAAATCATATACAAAGGGAGAGTTGCTGACAAAAGACAGAGACATCAAAGAAGAAGAATAGTCAAAAGAGAGAAATTGACACAAAAAGAGAACACAACACATTAGAAGAAGAAACACAGAAAGCTGCAAGAATCAAATCTAAGCTAACACAGAGCTTATCAGCAGTCAGACATTTCTATCAGTTATCAAAACAAACTGTTTGGTAATTTGATGAATCTCAACAATTGTATTAGAAATAGTATAGTATGATAATATAGTATGTTGCCATCAATGCTAAAGGGAGATATTCATGACATGTAACTGATTGAATATTTGATAATGTTAAGTTGAAGATGATGCAAGACATTAAATCAGATAATGGTTTGTATTGTCATTGACGTCAACTTGATATCATTTGTACGGTCATGTACATATTTCCAAAGACTTCAGACAATCAATGGAACAATGATTATGCTTTCAGTAATGCATAAAAGTCAAGTATTCACTAAGTGATAGACAACACTGACAGAGTGCACACCATCAGTAAAGGCAGAGAAAAAGGTCACAGTGATACCCAATGAGCAGAAGATAGTGTTTCCCGATGAAGCAAAATCCAACGATGCCCAATGGATGGAGATCCCAAAGCTAATTGGAGTTACACCGACAGAACTGGCAGTTGTCACTGACGATGAACTAAAGAATTGACTAACAGAACAGAGAGTTCAGAAAATGAAAAAATATCTAGCTGGCAGAGCTTAAGGATAGACTTAATTGGTTGTTTTATTTATTTTATTCACCCAGAGTTAAGTAATTGATTTAAAGAATATTTATACAGTTGTAAAGAAGATAACTATGAGATAAATCAGAAGTTAAAGCCATAAATCAAATTAGCTAGATTGTTTTTTACGCCAAGAATCAAGAATCAAGAATTAAGGAATATCATGTCTCCATAAGAGAAAAGCATAATTCATTTCCGCAAGCCATCAGATACATGAAAGGGGAGTGAATAGAAAGATGATGCTGAAGAGAAACTGGTGAAGGATAAACTTCATACAGTCCTGATTAATCAAGCAAGTGTGGAGCACAAAGAATTGAAGTGATACATTGATCAGAGAGGTATTGTACTTAAATAGATCTGAAAATCTACAATTCAAAGTTGCATTAGAAACAGGTCATAGTCTTTCAGTTTAACCATTGAAACATCAAGTCTCTTAACAGAGTAGGACTTAATAGTCTTCTATAATTGAGGTATATCCTAACAGATTTCCAAAAAGGTTGATTCATGAAAGTAGCATTGAATTTGCATAAAGCCTATTGACAGCCTTAGAAGAAGGTTGATTCAAGGATGGTAGTAAGATTTGCCTAAAGCCTATTGACAGTCTAAGAAGGAGGCTGATTCAAGTATGGTAGAAAAATAGATGCCAGATACTAAGTGACAACCTATGTATAAAATCCTCTAACAAGGTTGCACTTAATAGTGTGTTTGTAACCTTTAACAGGGTGGGCTCCTAATAGGGCTCACTTTAGAAGAGTGAAAATTTGGGGTACCGGTCCCAGTGGTTTTTCCCTTAACAGGGTTTCCACGTTAAAATCCATGTGTTATGTGTGTATGGTGTATTAATTTATTGTTTTACATTTCACATATGCATTTCTAGATTGATTGGTATACTCTACATATTTACTGAGTATCGGTAAATAGTTTTACTAATTATTGGTTATCAAGGAGAATAAGGACAGACAAGGTAAACCGACAGACAGTTAATTATTTCAAGTATTTCAAGGCATGCATCTTGTAGGGACTTAATAATCTGAGGTGTATTGATTGGTGGATTAAAGTTTAAAGGATAAATTTTTGAGGCCACTGATTCACCCCCCCACCCCCCTCTCATTTATTACTAACATTTTTCTGATGTTTATAGTTGGAATGCTATATTTGTACTTAATTTCTCAAATTTATCCTTTGTAAGATACAATCAATTTATCAATTTAGTGTGCAACTAAAATGATAATAGGGCATCTGACTAGAATTTCTATATCATGTACAATCCCCCAGATCTCAGAATTCTCTATTCTCTAGTTTTTATTTTAATTTCATTTTTGAAGATGGGGAAGGTGGTACTCCTTTCACTGTGAACCTTAAGCTTAGCTAATTTTCATGGTGGTACTTCTTTCATCTTGCCATCCATTTTTATTTTATGAATAGGAGAGACATTCTGGGCCCGGGATATTCTTTTGATTTTTGGGTATGGCCAATAACTAGTGTAACCACTCTGCTCTCAGGGATCATATGATTAATTTCTCTTTATGATTTCTTGTTAACTGATGTCAAGAATTTTGAGATATGAATCCGATGAAGATTTCCCATAACCTTTTATCATGCCTATAAAATAAGTCCAAAGTGCGGACAAGTCTCACCATGCTAACAATAGATTCTAGACTAACCAAAATGTGTAAGGCACCATTCCAGGGACTAGATGCCATGCGAAGCATACCTATCTACAAGAAGAGGGAAACATGTTGGGAACTCGAAAAAGAAAGACACGCAAAGTGAAAAGAAACCAAAGATAGAAAACAAAACAAAGAAAAGAAAGCAGCCCCAGAGGGACTGCTGACTATCTACAAGGACAACACACTCCAAGGAGTGTCGGGAAGATTTACAGGAAAGAATATATACATATGATACAACTTGAGGGAAACTTACCTCCCATCTTCAGTCAAAGTAATGTTTAAGAAACTGTCCATTGACAGGAAATGGAATGGCTTCTCCAGTCATGGCGCTGAGGCGATAAGTGTTGGCTCTGCAGATCTCTGAGATTAAAAAGGTCTGAGCCAGAGCCTTTGAGATTTAGTATGCTTTCCCTTCTTCTCTCGGGCTTTGTCCCATAGGAGGACTAGGTCTGAAATCCGAAATGCTTTGTATTGGGCTCTTCTATCGAACTAGCATTTGACAACCACTTGGTGACGCACAAAATACTAAAGTGTCATGTCTCTTTGTTCTTCCACTCTCACCAGGTTCAAGAGGCGAACCTCTACAACATTATCACGGGCATTGAATTCATGCATGAACTGTAAGACAAGGATTTGCAAGTTTATTGGGAACACATGATTCTGGCCATAAACAGGTGAAATGGAGAAGTTTCGAGGGCTTCCTTAATTTTGATGCGATCCACCCAAAGGGAGAACTTGAGTTTCTGGTTCCATTCCTGGGGATTCTTCTCTAGCAAATATTTGACTACTTATAGCAAGTTTTTATTGGTGGATTTGGCAATGTTGTTACCCTAGGGATAATAGTTTCTTGAAAATTTCAAGGTGATCTTCCTCTGATAGTTCCATTCTAAAGTTTGTGCTGAAGAAAATTTCAAACCATTGTCACATACTATAGAAAAAGGCATTCCAAACCTTGTGACGATGTTCTCTTCCAAGAACTTAATGACTACATCCGTAATATTGTTTTTGCTTGGGATTGCCTCAGACCACCAGGTGTAGTAATCGGTAGAAGTTAAAATGTACCAATGGTTGGTGGATGAGTTGGGGTTTATCTCCTCCATAAATTCAAATGCCCATTGGGAAAAGGGTAAAACCTTAAAGACCGGCTGTAAAGGCATTTTCGGGTTCTGCTCGTGAGAAGCGGCGATTTGATAGGTATGGCACATCCTTACATGAGCATGAACATCTTTAAAGATAAAGGGCCAATAATATCCGGTGTGGATAATCTGATGGGTAGTGGCATCAGGTGAGCCATGCCCAATTCCATACTACCCATGGAGTTCCTCTATCATCCTTGCAGCTTGATCCCTTTCTATGCATCGAAGATAAATCCCCTCAAAATTCCTGTGGAAAAGCGTTCCATTTTTTATCATTAAGTGAGTGCTTTTTAGTTGCAAGGCATGATGTTTGTTAGGAGGGATCCCCTCCAGGCACTGGTTGTTGAGTAATAGGTACACCAGAATAGTATACCATAGATCTTGGGTGATGGACTCCATAGTGTAAGTCTGGCTTTTGATGTTTGGATTGGCCTCTGCCATTGCTCTACATAGTCCTTGGCCTTAGACTATTTTCATCGGTTTCATTTCAAGATCATATTCCTGGAGGATGGCCATCCATTTCCCATGTCATTTGCCCAGTTCACTCTGTAGCAATAAGGACTTGATAGTCTAGTCTGGGATAATGGCATGCACTTTGCTCCAGAGAATGTAGTGTCAGAATTTCTTCACGGCCCAAACTAAAGCAAAGGCCTTCTTTTCTAATGGTGTGTACTGGACCTCAACATTCTCAAAGGGGGAGCTCATGAAAGAAATAGGTCATTCCTCTCCTCTAACTTTCTGGGTTAAAACTGTAGCGACAGAGTGCAACGAAGCAAAGGAATACATGTGGAATAGGAGGGAATAGTCCTAGCTTTCCAAGACCAGGGCTTCCACTATAGTCTTCTTGATTTAGGAAAATGCCCACTTCACTTCAGAACTGCACTCAATCTTAGTATCTTTCTTCATCATATCGTTGAGTGGTTTGACAATCTCAGCGAATCTGATAATGAACCGCCAGACAAAGTTTATCTTCCCAAAGAAAGATCTCATTTCCTTCTTACCGTCGGGCATTTGTAAATTTAGCAATGCTTCTACTTTCTCAGGGTTGATGGATATCCCTTTCTCAAAGAAAATATGCCTAAGAAATTTCCATTCAGTGACCCCAAATATACACATCTTTGGGTTGAGGGAGATACTGTATTGGTGACGTTTCTCACAGATCTGAGTGAGGTGGGCGGGATGATCACACCTATCCTGAGAAAAGACCGTTAAATCATCCATGTACATGATTATGAATTTATTAACCAGACCTTCGAATGCAATGTCCATGGCCTTTTGAAATGTGGCCCCAGTGTTAATTAGACCGAAAGGCATTCTTCGGTATGCAAACGTCCCCCACTTGGTGGTGAACGTCATTTTCATCCTATCTTCAAATTCAACCGTGACTTGGTTATACCCAAAGTACCCATCTAGAAATGACATCATTTGCGAACCATTTACAATTTGTAACACACCATATAGTGAAGGGAGAGGGTGATTATCCTTCTTGGAGGCTTTGTTTAAGTTGCATAAATCCACACATAGGCAAATCTCACCATTCTTTTTGCGTATGGGGACAAGGTTGGAAACCCATGTAGTATGCCGGATAGGAAAGATGATCCAGGCTGACAGTAATTTCTGAACCTCTTGGTGGATTAGGGGTTCAATCAAAGGCTTTACCGGCCTCTACTTTTGCCAAAAAGGTTTGGCATCTAGTTTCAGGGGGATGGTGTGCGTCATGATAGATGTATCATAAGTTTTGAGATCTTGATACCCCCATGAAATAACATCAATATATTCTCAGAGAAGCATGAGAATCTTCTCCTTCTCCTCTGGGGAGAAGGAGGTACCAATGTGGAAAAACTTTTCTTCATCTCCTTTTCCAATGTTAACCTTTTCATATTTTCCTCCTTCAGAGGAGGATGATATCTTGTCTCACCCCCAGGGGTCCGAATCAAAGATTCATTCTTGAGCGACCATCCCCTTAGGAATGGTGTTTGAAATATCATTGTTAGTTTTATGGGGCTAAGAAAGTGAAGTGGCCTTTGGATTGGGTTTGGGGTTGGGAGGCTTGACAGGTGATTCCTCCAGCTTGGATGGTGTGCAGGTGAGACTTTCCTCTAGAGAATCTTCTGGTTCAGGTTCCTGGATGAGTGACACTTCAAGTGTACCGATGGGTGGATTTCTTGGTCTAGGGAACCTGGATTTACACTCCTTCTTTTGGAGATTAGTGATGTAACAGGTAGTAGTAGAAATACAGGGCTCACACTCTAGTTTAGAGTGTTTTTGGTAATTTACCCGGCACCAAGTGCTAGACAAGAGGGTGGTCGGAGTCGCCTTGCTACCTTATAAGTCTACCTCACACTTCATATTTGTGTTCAAATCTTGAATCCTCTGGGTGATTATGAGACCTTCCCCAGGCATGGTATCATTGAGGATGAAGTCAAAGGTTAGGATTTCCCATGGTCAATATACCCCGAGTGATGATTCAAAAAAGAAGATTTCATTTACCTTTCCGACTTCGGTAAGGGCTTGTTTCATTCTAGGCTCACTTTCCACCTGGATCTGATTTGATTTCCCTTTTTAGGGGATCCACAAGTGGGAGAAGTCTATCAAGAAGTACTTGTTGAGCGCCTTTGACCAATTTTGACTCAATAACATCCTGTAGGTTTCAAGGATGTCAACCACTTGGATGTCAATGATGTTGGATATTCGAGGATCCTAGATGAGCTGAATCTAGATGTTCTTCAGCTTACCAACCATCTTCACATTAGTTTTGTCCAATTAGATTCCTATGCCTTTAGAGGGTGTGGGAGTGAGTCTGAACTTCTGGCAGATGGACAAGGGCATAACGTTACCCGAAGCACTAGAATCCACAAGGAAATTGTACAGATTTTTCCCTTGGATGTTCAGGCCTAGAAGGAAGGGAGGATCTTCTGTACTTCCCTAAAAGACTGTTGATTTGGCATCGTCAAAAGTGACAGTGTTTGGCGGGCGACTGACAACTTCTGAGTTCCCTAAGAGTTGTAAGAGGGATTTCTTTTGCTCGATAAAATTAAGTAAAACCTCCATCAAGGTCATGGAGGTGGTGGTGTTTTCCAATGCCTTAGTGATATCAAACTGCCCCTTTGGGTAAAGTTGGCTCCCTCCGGCCAGATCCCTAGAGTGGTTAGGGCCAAGTCCTTTTGATGGGATGGAATGATCATTTGTGTTAGAGTCCTAGGTGGTGGTGTTCTTGGGAGGAATTAACATGTAGGATGGACCTTTTCCAGATTGACTCTGAATGTTATATGGATGCTGTGGGTTAGTGAAGGCATTAGCCTTAAAGGCCGGAATAGATTCATCAAATAACCCCTATAATTTAGGTTCTTCTTTTTCCTCTTCATTTGTCTCGAAGAAAATGGTCTCATACGTAAAAGCAGTGTGAGGGGGCTTTGTTGGAGAGGATTTTGAGGGAGTTGGATCAACAGGCTATTGTCTGTCTGACTAGGAGATCTGGATGATCTTCTCTAGTGTGGTACAGTTCACCTTAGAATGTGAGCCAGTATCGTGCAATCTACACCACGTGGTCAAGGGGTGGAATTATGTGAGCTATGCAGAATGACTAGGTCTAGCACCGCCCTGAGTGGTAGTTTGATTTAGAGGCAGACCTCTGGTACTCGTGTTATTGATCCATTATTGTTGGTTGCTCTAAGGCCCATTGTTGTAGCTTCAACCTCTTGAATTAGCATTCTGTTGGCCTGAGAAAACATTCCTTCTCTGGGAATTGGGATTGTGGGCTGCGGAAGGCCCCACCTTCAGCTGTCCCATGTCTTTTGTCAAGGAGGACACCAATTGCTGGAGGGATTCAACCTCGGTGGATAGCTGGGTAGTGGTGTTACAGTGTGATGGATGAGGTGGTGGGTTACCTGGGAAAGCGATAGTAGCTCCTAGAGTTGAGGATGACAATCCTCTAGCTACGAATGACTAGAAAAAGGTACTATGGAGGATTGTGTCAAAGGCTACTACATTTTCTGAGGCTAATTCTAGGGAATGTATTCTAGACCCAAGGTTGTCTGGGTTTGAGATGGGTAGATGTACCGGGCCTTTTGATCTATCGCTAGTGGGCCCATGGCCATTGTTGGGGCACCCATCATCAGATTGCGATTATATCCTCTGGCGTAAGGAGCTCTATTGTAACATGTTGAAGGGTACGGTTTTTCCAATCCTAGCAGGGGCCTTGCTTAAGCTGCGAGACAACTCTAGGGATAAGTTGTAAACTTTTTCCAGGGTATCCCAGTCATTAGCGGTGGTAGTTCTCCAAAGGAGAGTAGTAACAAAGGGGTCCATAGCATTGAGGTACGTCTGGATAGTCACATCGGTGGATGGGATAAAAGGACCTGTGCACCACTTCAAATCTTGTTGGAACTGATGATTGAAGGTAGTGAGAGACTCATTTGGTTCCTTTCTTATGGAAATGATTTGGTTGTGGAACCAAGTTGGGTCCACATGAAAGTGGAAGGCCACCAGAAAAGCATCTTCCATATCCTGCCAACTATTAATGGAGTTGGCAAGAAAATTTAAATACCAGTTCAGTTCATTCTATCCTAAGGACAACAGAAACATATGGGTTACAACATCTGGATGTTGTATCCGGTGACTATTCATGACATTTTTGTAGGCATGAAGGTGTTCTTCTATAGTTCAAGGACCTATATGCTCGTATTTGGGGCAAATCTTCTCTGGGTGCAGAGGAAGATCATTAGTAATGTTAAGAAATTGCCCCATTGGGGACCCGGTATCATTGAAGTAGGTAGCCATTGGGGCTTTTTGGTTTTGGCTTTGGTGGACATGAGTCCTTGAGATTATATGAGGGTTTTGGGTATTCTGGTGTGTGGTAGATCCCCAGAGAAAATTCAATGGTTGTCTGGTTTGGTGGGTCCTTTTTCTTTGGATACGAGGTCCAAATTCACCAAACTTTTTGGGATCAGGGGTCGATCGAAGGATTCTTTCAAAGCGTATGGATGAAAATGACCCTATCCCACAGAAATCCTGGTTCCTAAAACTATTTCTTGGGGAGTCCTTAGGCAGTTTGAAATGGAAATCTTCTAGGGGAGATGAGATCATGCCCTCCTTCTAGCACCAGTTTCTGTTAATGGGACTTTGTGACCGGTTCTACCAACAGGGTATAAGTTGTCACCAGGTACCGGAGTACCGACCAAATTTTCCTGTAGAGGTTTACCGGAGAATGAATTCTCCTAGCTTCCAAGCTCCTAGTAGTTAGGTCTTGATGGTGCGGGGGGAGCTAAGTTGGGCAGGTGACTATTTTTTAAGGGGATAGCTGGTTTTTACTCATCATTTATGGGGATTTCAAAAGGGGGTGGGGTTTCCTACAAGTATCTTAGATTTTATCAAAGAAATCAAAAAATCTAGATAAGAGTTAGATTATATTTCTACTTATAGTCATGCAATACATATTCAAACATCAACAATGCTCTGATGCAGGAAAAAAAATCTAAATACTAGATACACAAGGAATTAGTGATTCATATGCTTTCAATAGAAAAGAGAGAAAATACCATTTAACTAAATGAAAACAACAGAGTGAAGGACATAAGAAGACATAAAACACAAAAGATATTCGCTAACTTTGGAGATTAGAACAATAAACACATAGGGCCACAAGTTGTTCTTCCTTCTTTCATTAACTTCAAATGATTCCAACATCACTGGCGAGTACATTCATGGCTCTAGGGGAGAATTAAGCTATTGAAAACAAATTGAAAGTAAACTACTAGCTTGCAATGAACTTGAAAATGCTCTTTTCTATTACTAGTGGATAGAGAAATCATCAATTTTTCCAACCCCTATTAAGGAATTGATCTTATTATTTATACATAAACTTGACCTAATCTACCTATACACTTGCTAAATAAAATACAATATCCATGGTCGGTACTACCTACACCACTTATGATCATCTTAGGATGTACAAAGTTCTAACAAGATGGAAGAAGAAGAAAGGGGAGAAATCTAGAAGAATCGACCTAGAGAAGAGGGTCGTGGTACTAATAGAGGAAACTTTCTTATTTTGGTAACTTAGGCCATATGCCTCATTAATGCTAATTGTAGCTCCCTATCTTTGATGTATGCCAGGTAGTGAATGTGGGAGCGACACCTTGGGGGAATAAGAAAATGTCTATCGGAACCATCCCATCTACCTGACTTGTCATTATCTGGAACTAATTGGTTGGCTCTGGGGAACCTTGACGTAGATCACTGCAAAAGAAGACAAAATAGGGACCCAAAATTCTGGAGTCCTAGAGCTTATGCTCAAAGAATAAGGTATCTTCAAAAGTTTTCCCTACTGGCAAAAATATCCAAAAACTGGAAGACTTCACTGTTCTTTACATTTTTGGAATGTCTCCAAAATCTAGATAATTCCCTCCTTGTCCATTTCTTTGATATATCCCTGGCGGCCTTTGGCAGCCTCCAACTGATCGCCCACATCCCAGGCACCTTCCTTGAATTCTAAAGCCATCTTTGTAGCATCGTGCACCTGGAGAAACATGCAAGTGAGACATGACATTTTTTCTCCATAAAAATCTCTGGAAGACCGGAACTACGCCTCCATTATTTCATAAAACCTACTCAAAACAAAATCCACCAGAGCACATGTCTTGGTGCTAAAGGGATCGACCATCAAAACCCTTGTGATGAATTTCGTATATGCATTTAATGATTTTTCAATAACCAGGACTTTATCCTTCAGGGCCGCTACCAGTTTCTTACTTGTCTGAGTTTTAAGACCAAGTCAGGAGTGTTGGGCCCAGAGGAACCCAAAATGTTCATCTCCAAAAATAATCGTCTCTGTGATGGCTTCTTCCCCAAAATTCATTATTTTTTCTAACTCACTTTTCCATTCTTCATACTTTTCTACCTCCCCCTCCCACTAGGAAATGACCCCATTTACCTTGCCCAAGATGTTACTAGCTTGGTGTAATTATGGGAGTGTAGTTGTCAGGAAATGCCTTATGGCCCCTACCTACTCAGCTACCCAATCGTCTACAGCCTGCGCTTTTTCTTCATTTCCCTTAGAGCATCAATGTCACCCTGCGGGAGTGGTGTTCTGGATGTGGAGGCCTTTGGAGGAATCACAGCCAATGACTGTGTCAGCTCTGCAAGAAGCCCAAGGAGATAATCATTCATTTCTTTTGTCTCCTTTAGCTTTTGTGCTTGCTTATCATATCAGGCCGCAATCTCCTAGCTTGCTTCTCTTAACAGGTCTAGTTCCCCCTATTTATCTCTGCTCCCTAGAGGGACTTCTGTGATTGTGTACTCTGCAGCTCCTACTGATGCCTCTTCTTTAATTGGGGGAGGTGTCACTAATACTGCAAAGGTATTCCCTCTTGGAATAGTCCGAATGGTATGGAGGGTCTAAGCCTTCTTAGGCTTGTTGGTGCTCTAATTTTGAGCCATCATCTCGGCCAGAGAGAGAGAGAGAGGCTCTCAATGCCAGCAGGGCCTTTCTCTTCCTTGATTCTACTAGCCATTGTGGTGGCACGGGCGATATTACTTCTAGGTCCTTGATACTTGGGTCCCCTTCAGGGGCCTGCTATGCTTCCCTAACATCTGTGGTCATTGTGGGCTCTTTCACTTTATCCCCAGGGTTTCCCGCTTCTCCCACCTCAATGGTATCTATATCCATATTTTTGGGGTTTTCCCCTACATCCTACGGCTACTGAATTTCTTTGACGTTCTCTGTCAGGACATTCTCCTCCAAGGGCCTATTTTCTAGAGGGGGTGAAGGTGTCTGACCTAAGTCTAACTACTGTACTGCAGAGACCACCTTTTCGAATGTCATAACCTAGGGTAATGGGTTACCCAGGGTGTCTAGAGGCATTTTGAGCATGACAACTGAGGGTACAGTTGTTCCTGAAGGTTCAATTTCCCCAGTCATAGTCAATTTCTCAACATGTACCTGCCTCTCTTCTATCTCGATCCCTAGAACCAGTTTTCTGCACCTAATGTGCTTTCCTGTGTCTTCTCCTAGACCTCTTTTTCCAGGGCAACCTCTCTTTCTTGTGCAACAGTCTTCTCCATTGCCCTCTCCACATCTTCCTGC
This sequence comes from Thuja plicata, assembly GCA_018584345.1. Taxonomy (NCBI): domain Eukaryota; kingdom Viridiplantae; phylum Streptophyta; class Pinopsida; order Cupressales; family Cupressaceae; genus Thuja; species Thuja plicata. The sequence continues at coordinate 1,130,073 of MU228368.1, read as the reverse complement.
AAATTCACAAGGTCATCGGTCTGAAAGATGTCATCAAATATATCATGGGGAGGGGAGGCCTCTGGAGGATTTTCTATTTTGCGGGAGGAAGGGATGAGCTCCATAGGAATATTGCCTAATGGTCCAGGGCTTGCATCTATGCTCGATAGAGCGTTATCTATTCTTTGTTTCCTTCTCCTTGTCTACACCTAGGCCCCAGTATCCAAAATAGTTGCACACTCATCCTCCATCTATGTTTCCCAGATGAGTGTTGCAAGTGAAGGGGAGTCTGAAGGAAGGGCAGATTCCACTGGAGTGACCATAAAACCAAGGGAAAGTTTGGTGTTGATTGTTTCACCTAGCTGCCAAGACGACTCAAGCTGGGATTAAGTTGTTCCATCAAAGGGGCTGGAACCAAGGATGGGACCGGGGCTAGGGTGCTCTCTTTTGTTTTCCCTTTGTATCTATTCTATCCTGATGCACCAGAGCCAGAATTGGATCCCCGCAAAACTGGACCATCTCGGTGGGTGCTCTTTTTACATACCCAAGAAAAATATTCATGACTGCGCTTCACTACACCCTAAGTGATGTCCTCTATTGTCAAAACTTTTGGGGTTTTCCAATCCACCAGAGGGAGAGCCATCTTATCAATCCCTTTAGCTTTATATTCTAGGTCCTCCAAGGGACTGCTATCTGAGAAATCTTTTGGCAAGGTTCAGAGACCAAGGTGCTTCATCATAACTTTGGTCATCCTCTCATAATGCTGACTATTGACCTCAAAGTCATCCTGGCAATTTGCCCAAAAATATTCCATGTGAGGCTCATGGGGAACTGACACCTGAGGTAATGCTACGTTTATTTTTCCTAGTGGATCAAAATTGCTCCACGCCAGGTAGAATTTTGCCAGCCTCATACTTTTTAATTCATTGTTGGCCTCTTTGGCCACTACAAGGCTGCAAGAGTAATTCTTGCAAGTGATTGGGAAAGGGATGGTGGTAAATTTCTTTATGCCATAATAAGTATGGACCTCCAAAATCTATTTGCAGTATTCCATTAAAATAATCCTATCCCCACAATGTTTGGGCAATAGGTAGGGCTTGCCAGAGAACTCGGTCACCCGAATGTAAGAATGTTGTTGGAATTAAATGAAATAATGGTCATAGGAACTCACCAAGGCCATGGCCTCTTTTGACGGCTGATAACCGGCATCCCGAGTGGCTATCAAAATGTTGTAGTCAACGAAGGTATCGTTTACCCATAAAAAATTGGGGAAGATGGCTTCCCATTGAATATGGGGAAAATGATCCCAAGGAGCACTCTGGTCGGGCCCTATCCCAAGGATGCCCACTGTAAGCAAGTCCCAGATTCTAGGTCTCTATTGTGCTAGTGCCCATAGAACATAATAATTCATGTGGAACTTGAACGCTTTTCTGACCTTGTTCAACTGGAAGTCCACATGATTGGAAACAATGGTTGCTGAATCAAAAATTTTACCATTAGTGGTGATGTTGTATAGGAAGTAGTACATCCAGGCTGAAAAATCCTGAGCAAGTGGTTCCCCGAAGACATGGCATAGGAAGATGATCTCTGCTTGTATGCTTTCTTTGAAGTCCGTGTGGGAGATCTCCAACTTCATTTTCCTGTAATCTTTCTTCGGCGTCTTCAGCCACTGGGTGTTAAGGTGCTGTCGAGCAGCCTGTTGGACATTGTTGAATTCTTGCAGCGATGCGGCTCAGGAGATAATGATGGAGTTGGAAAACTAGGGGATTCCCAGTCCCGAAGCAAAAGTGGCAGCGTCAAGGATACTAGGGGAATTGGGTAGCCCGTTGGGAGGGAAGAAACAAGTATAATGGCCTAGATGGTTGTGTTGTAGTGTTTTTCCAGGGTGAGAATCAGCTCTAGGGACTACACGGAGAAAGGGAAGTAGGTGGCTTTGATTATGCTAGAGGTGGCCACATTCTTTGCCATACTGTCTCCGGGGGAACGTTGAGTGAACATTGTCCTCACAAGGCCCTGTAATTTGGCCCATGGTTAGACCTCTATGTCAGTGATCAGTAGCAATTTGGAATCCACCTTGGATCCCACAATGAAACCATCCCTCAAATATTTTGATGTGAGTAGGAGCTTTTCCAGCACTTTCTCGGCCCTTGTCTTGGTGGCCGCCCTCATTGAGGTAGACGAGAGTTCCAGACTTCCGGGAGGGGAAGGTGCTTTAGACATATTGCTTGATGAGTTACTCACAGCCTGGAAGACTGGACAATCATTAATACAAATAATCAAATATAATAAACTCCCAGGTTCCAGAGATTTCATCACCATTTTGCACCTGTCCTCAAGAAGATGTTAGTTAATATCAAATCCAAGAAATGCAATAAACAAAATAAATTACTACAAATTTGATCAATACCTGGAGATCCCAGGGATTCTAGTTCATGCAACAAATGAGATCAAGGCTATGGGACTACACGGAACCCAGAGTCTGGAGAAATTGACCGTTATTGAAATGATGTGGGTTGTGACGTGAGCATGCAATGAATAGAGTAATGGAACTTATTGTGACTGTTGTCTCAACACAAATGGATTGAATGCTACTTGGGATGGTTTTAAATGCTCGCGCATGGGGAATTAAACTCACCATTAATGTTGAAGTGATGGGGAGAGAGAAAGGCCACAACTCAAATAGACAAGGTGATGAGTTTGAGTGTAGCGAACACCAGGCAGGCAAGCTCAAATTTAGTTAAATGATGCAGAGGGTGCGGTGAACTCATCATGAGACGGGTAGGAATCGAAGGAATGTACAAGCTGTGAAAATGAATTTATAGACAACCACACAGGAATGACATGCTATGAACACTATTAATAGGAGGCTGAAGAATGACATTTACACAAGCGTGAACAAATTTACAACTAGCATACAAGCCACTACCTACAAATTTACAAACTTATAGACATTTACACTACACAAAGGGCGGACAACCCTCTTGCAGATTCACCCCACAGATGGGAGGCAATGAAGAAGACCCAAACATGAAGAAAACAAAAAAGACAAAAACAAAAGAACAAAGTGCAACCAAAAAGAAGAGAGAAGGGACAGAAGGACCTACCAAAAACTAGAGATGTGGAAGGAAGGGCATAGGAGGTGCTTTGCAAATGAACAACTCTGGAAATTCAGGAACACACTAAGAATACTATAGGATACCTTGAACATGCATAGGTCTGAACTCCAAATCAATGTTAATTTCTTAAAGCAAATCACACTTAGCTGACTGGGAAATCACACAATTCACTCTTGATTCGCTCTAAGGGTAAATGGTTCGCAGTAAGTGTAATAATGACAGGTGAAACCTAATTTATATCCATTGGGTTAAAATGCACCATTCCTGTCTGCAAATCTAGAGAAAAAGGAAAACCTCTAGACTCTGGGCCTAGGAATCCTGCGCGATCACACCCTCTAGCTAAAGAGGAAGTAACAGAAAAAGAATCCTGGGGTCCAGAATTTAGCTGGCACAAAGGAACAAAACACTCCAGGACCGGGTCTCAGAGTGAGGAAAACCAAAATGAGGAAACAACCACGGCTGCCTAGAGGCAAAGGCCGGAGAAAGCAAAAGGGCTAAAAAGAAACAAAGGGAGAACCAAAAGAAAAAAGGGGGACCCAACATTTTTCCAACAAAATGTAGGGATGGGTATGCAGGGCATAATAGGAGGCTCTTTAACTACTAGCTCATTGGGTTATTTTGATGGCTCTTCTATTCCTATAATGGTGTCTCCTTAAAGAGATTTGGCAAATCTAACTTGAACCCCCTCAACTTCTAGAGCATTTATAGGGTAACTAGGGTATCCTACCATTCATTATTTTAAACAGGTTGATTCACCTTATTATTAGGACTAGGTGCTCACAAAGCTAGCACAAGTGTCACCTTAGGTGGTTGAGAAGAACTAGATTGTTGACTAGAGGGTGAACAAATAGATGGTATTAGTTGTTTTGTTGGATGATATAAACTTATTGCTGCAAGTGGTAGATATTTTTGTGGTGGATAATGATGTTGTGGATATTGTTGTGGGAAAGGTAATGATGGTTGATGATAAAATTAAGTTTTTGGTGGTTGTGGCCTCCATGTCTGCTTCCATGGCTATGGAGTATATGGGGGTTGTTGTGGACATTGTGAATAGTGTAGAGGTTATTTCCAATCTCCATACTATCCAGGATGATAGGAAAAGTGGCTAGATTGACTTGGTTTGGCAAGATAGTCACATGGCATCTTAGGATGCATGGATTGGGAAAAAGGTCGCATAAGGGCCATGAAATAAATATGATTTTTAGAATATTTATTGTCAGGCATGGCTATTGGAAAAAAGTTTCAAACAATAATTCTTACCAAGCTCATCAAGGGAAAATATATTTGTCCTATTATAAGGATATTTATCATTGCCATGTTTCTTATGAAAGGTGGGACAAAACATAGCTAAGGCCTTTTCAACTTCTTCTTGTTTCCTACGAGTATAAAGTGTGTCAATTTGTTTTCCCATACGGCTTAATAAATCATTTTTTAGTTCTTCAAGTAAATTACCTATTTCTCATTTTGTTATACCTGATGTGCTACCCACAGAAGGAAAATTATTTGAATATCCTCTTACTAAACATTGGGACCTTGAGTAGTTCTTGCAAATATCACAGATTTCATCAAAGCTTAGCTTGGAGATTTCACCTTTTCCTATTATGTTTAATGCATCCATAGTTTCATCTCTAATTTCCCTAAGAAACAAAATTTTAAAAATATCACGAGTCAGATTTGGTTATCATGATCATTCTAGGTCGAATGAAAAATGTTCAAGGAAATCTTCAACTGATTCATCTTCTTTCTACGTCATGCAAAAAAATTCATCCCTCACTTCTTTTGTCTTGAAATATTCTTTATATATGGTCAAGAATGTCTCCTTCAGATTTTCCCACGTTCTAATATTCCTAAGGCTCATGAACCATCATAACACTACATCTTTCAGTGTGGTTGGGACAACTTAAGCTTTTGTGAATTTCTCTAGTAATCATAGATGTGACAAAGAACATAAAATTCAAATAGAAACATGTCAGGATCTTCAACACTAAGACCTCTATAAATAGGCAGAGCAAAATGCAGTATAATGTTCATTGGAGAAACATCTATAGGATGAACAATAGGAAATTCAAAAGTAATAGGGTTATTGTTGGATGATGTTGGAATTGGCTTCTACTGATGTTGTTGGCATTCATGTTTTGTCATTGATGTCAACATATGATTCTGAGAAGAAGAATAAACTGGTTATTACTGTTGTATGATGACTAATAGAAGTGTACAGATACTGTATGGATGAGTCAAAATGAGCAAAGATGGGGATATGTAGAAGGATGTATGATGATATTATTTCTAAGTTCTCTTGGTTTAATATTGCATATTGAATGAGTTATAGATGTTTTAGTACAGACTGGTTTCCGGACTATGACATTGATGATTGAAAGAGCGAGTCTTTGTGTTTTGTGTATATCTTATGGGTGATGATGATTCAAGTTATGCAAGATTAAGGGATGATAGAAGACATGTTCAGGAATGTTTGTGATGGTTCACATGTCGTATGAGTGATGATTATGTCATCTGTGGCATGTATTCTAGAGGAGACCTATTTGGGGCCGACTTTAAAGATGTACCGTGTATTGTGGATTGCAAGCGTGGATTGCAGATCTTGGATTATATTTGATGTATTGTAATTGATGTATACTTGTTTTAGATACCGTGTGTATCTTAGCAAGGGGTTAAATATTTATTTTTATATTAGGAAAGCTTAATTGGTTGACCTAATCAATTATTGTAATAGGGTATATATGAAAGATATTTTCTTTTGAAAATATGTGGTATGTGTATGGATGTGTATGAAGAGAAGTGAGGAAGTTGTGAAGCTTGATTGAATGATATATGTAGAGTAGAGGATATGTTCATTGTACTTCATTGGAACTAATCAAGCAAAGATTTTCTATCATACAGTTCATTGGATTGTATATTTTCTGTATACACTTGTTCAGATTGTAAATCCTAGAGGGTAACTTTAACCTTCTTTGGGCAGTGAGCCCACTATTACTCTTGAATCCTAACAGGGTCTATCCTTTAATAAGGACTATGTACTATAATATTGTAATAAGCTCCTAACAGGACTTAATCTTTTAACATGGATACTATACTCTCAGTACATCATTTATGGGTGCTAATTCCCACCGTAGTTTTACCTTTAACAGAGTTTCCTCAACAACAAAGGATTGTGTTATTGTGTTTTCATTTAATGTGGTATCATTTGATGTGGAGTTTTGGTTTATAAATTTTAATGTTTAATAATTTTTCTCACAACTTATTCACCCACCTCTCACTTGCGTTGGTGGACTATTATTCTTAACAATTGGTAACAGAGCTACTAGCCCTTAGAGAGAAATTTTAACAGCTTGAGGTGATCCTGAAGATGACTTACTATAGGAAGGATAGTCTAAAGCTTGATCATGAAAACTTTGACAGTTGGAAGAATAAGATGAGAACACATTTTCTACAATTGGGAATCAACTACTAGATGATTATTAAAAGAAAAGAACAGATGAAATCTGAGGATGAATTAGATAAAGCTATTGAAGATGAAAAGAAGTTATTTTCACGTAACATGGTCACAATAGAAGAGTTGATCAATGCACTTTCTGAAGGTGAATTCACAAAGGTAAAAGACTTAGATTCTACACATGAAATTCGAACAAGATTAGAAGCACTGTATGAAGGAGACAATTTTACAAAATAGGCAAAGTTATAGAATTGTAAGGCAAAGATGGAAACATTGAAAATGAAATATGATGAGAACATTAGAGCATATTCATAGAGAATTACTAAATTTTTTATTGGCATCAGGAACCATGGAGGTACTTATAGTGAGGAAGAAGTGATTGCAGAAATTCTTAGATCCCTGACACCTGTATACAAAACTAAAGTACAAGCTATAGAATAGATTATACCTTTGACACCTAACTTCAATAGAGAGATGTTGATTGAGAAACTGACTACCTTTGAGGCTGCAGAATTGGGAGATTCTCTACCTAAAGTTGAGTCAGCATTCAAGGCGACTGTGCATAGAAACAAATAGACCTTATCAAGAATTGCAAGCACCAGCAATAGTGAATTGAGATAAGAACTTGGAAATTCTCTTGATGAATGAGAACAGATACAAGAATAAGAAAGGAAGCTAGATGAATTTGTGGCCCTGGTCGCTAGAAGAGAAAAGAGAGGTAAGGGTAAATTTGAAGGAAAGTTACCTTTGAAATGTTTTCATGCAACAAGGTAGGTCATTTTTCATCTCGATGTCCTACAAGGGTTCCAAAGAATAAACCTAATTTTTATAAATCTAAGTATCCAAAAGAGAAGGAATTTTATTATGCTAGTGAAGGTGTTTCTGATGATGAAGTTGTTTATTATGATGAGATTTGATTTATTTCTATTAAGGATGATGAACCTTTACATGAAGAAAAATCCTTAGTATCCCGTGTTGAAAACAAATCTGAATTGGTTATTGATAGTGGTTGTTCACATCATACGAATGGAGATAAAAATGATTTTTTTAGTAGGAAAAGATATGATGGTGGTGTTGTAAGATTTGGTGAAAATAATCCTAAGCTTATCATCAGAGTTGGATCTATTTCTCTGGATGGAAAAACTAATACTGATAATGTATTTCTTGTTGATGGACTTAACCATAATTTGTTGAGTGTTGGACAGCTAGTGGACAAGGGTTCTCAATTAAAGTTCATTGATGAGAAATGCTTTATCAGAAGTAAGGAAGGAGACTTGATCACATGTGGTACTAAATCTAGAAGTAATGTATTTGAATTGAATACATCTGAGGCTTCGTGTTTTATTGTGAAGGTTGATGATAATTGGCTATGGCATAGAAGATTTTGTCATCTTAACTTTGATAATATTGTGAAGGCTAGTATGACTAATGTAGTAAGAGATCTATCTAATATTGTGAAACCATCTAAAACTATTTGTAGAGAGTGTGTTATGGGGAATCAGACTAGAAGCATTTTTAAAAGAAAATATTACTCTGTGAAAGGGAAGTTGGATATGGTACATACAGATCTATGTGGTCCTGCAAGAACAAGATCTTACTATGGTGAGAGTTATTTTATACTTTTTTTAATGACTTTTCTAGGATGATGTGGGTTACATACTTAAGAAAGAAACATGAGGCATTTGATAAATTCAAGATATTCAAAGAAAAAGTTGAGAATGAATCAGGCTTGAAGATAAAATGTTTGAGACCAGATAGAGGTGGTGAGTTTACTTCAGACTTGTTTAATACCTTTTGTGAAGAGCATATAATATACAGACATAAATATGCTCCTAGGGCACCACAACAAAATGGGAGAGAAGAGCGAATGAACATAACAATATTATATGCTGCCAGGACTATGATGCTAGAAGGAAATGTATCACATGTTCATTGGAGAGAAGTTGTTGGTACTGTTGTGTACACCTTGAACACAATTTAGATCAGAGAAGGTACAAGTAAGAATCCTTATAAATTATGGTTTAATCATACTCCTACTATAAAATATTTAGCATATTTGGAAGTAAATGCTATATCAAAAGAGATGATGAGATAGGGAATTTTGATGCTAGAAGTGATGAAGGTATGTTCCTTAGTTATTCTACTAAGAGAAAAGTCTATTAATGTTTCAATCTAAGATTGAGGAAGTTGATTGAAAGTGCTAATGTGAGGACAGATGAAATGTTTCAGATTCAAGAGAGAATTTATGACTGTGGTCAGATTGCAGATATTAAGGATGTCACTGCAAATCCTGAAGAACCTTTGGAAATTGATAATGAGATCAAAGATGAATCAAATGAGCCTACTGAAACTCCTAAGACTCTGAGGTATGTTAAGAAGAACCATCCTAAAGATAAAATCATTGGTGATGCAAATAAAGGAATGGTGACTAGATCAAAAGTAAGAGATGAAATTTGTTTGATTTCTCAAGTTGAACCAAAGACTACTGATGAAGCATGTAGAGATGAATATTGGACTAAAGATATGCAGGAAGAATCAGAATAGATAAAGAAAAATAACACTTGGGAATTGGTTCCAAGGCTTAAAAACAAGAATGTGATAGGAACTAAATGGGTTTTCAGAAACAAAATGGGAATTGGTTCCTATTATGTTTGATGCATCCATAGTTTCATCTCTAATTTCCCTAAGAACCAAAATTTTAAAAATATCAGGAGTTAGATTTGGTTGTCATGATTTTTGTAGGCTGAATGCAAAATGTTCAAATAAATCTTCCACTAATTTATATTCTTTCTGCATCATGCAAAAAAATTCATCCCTCACTTCTTTTGTCTTGCAATATTCTTTATATTTGGTCAAGAGTGTCTCCTTCAGATTTTCCCACGTTCTAATATTCCTAAGGCTCATGAACCATCATAACACTGCATCTTTCAGTGTGGTTGGGACAAATTAAGCTTTTTTGCATCGTTCTAGTAATCATAGATGTGACAAAGAGCATAAAATTCAAATAGAAACATGTCAGGATCTTCAACACTAAGACATCTAAAAATAGGCAGAGCGGAATGTAGTATAATCTTCATTGGAGCATCATCTATAGGATGATCAATAGAAAATTCAAAAGTAATAAGGTTATTGTTGGATTATTTTGGAATTGGCTTCTACTGATGTTGTTGGCATTCATGTTTTGTCACTGATGTCAACATATGATTCTAAGAAGGAAGAATAGATAGGTTACTACTATTGTGTGATGACTGACAGAAGTGTACATATACTATATGGATAAATCAAAATGAGTGAAAATGGGGATATGTAGAAGAATGTATGATGATCTTATTTCTAACTTTTCTTGGTTTAATATTGCATATTGGATGAGTTATAGATGTTTTGGTACAGACTAGTTTATGGACTATAACAGTGATGATTGACAGAGCCAGTCTCTGTGTTTTGTGTATATCTTATGGGTGATGATGATTCAAGTTATGCGAGCTTAAGGGATGACATAAGATATGTCTAGGAATGTTTGTGATGGTTTGCATGTCGTATGAGTTATGATTATGTCATCTGTGGCGTGTATTAAGGAGGAGACCTATTTGGGGTTGACTTCAAAGATGTAGCGTGTATTGTGGATTGTGGATTGCGAGCATGGATTGTAGATCTTGGATTATATCTGATGTATTTTAATTGATGTATACTTGTTTTAGATACCGTGTGTATCTTAGCAAGGGGTTAAATATATATTTTTTTATTAGGTAAGCTTAATTGGTCGACCTAATCAATTATTGTAATAGGGTTTATATGAAAGATATTTTCTTTTGAAAAGATGTGGTATGTGTATGGATGTGTATGAAGAGAAGTGAGGAATTTGCGAAGCTTGATTGACTATTGGATGTAGAGTAGAGGATATGTTCATTGTACTTCATTGGAACTGATCAAGCAAAGAGTTTCTATCAGGCAGTTCATTGGATTGTATATTTTCTATATACACTTGTTCGGATTGTAAAGTCCTTAAGGGTGGCTTTAACCTTCTTTGGGGAGTGAGCCCACTGTTACTCTTGACTCCTAATAGGGTATGTCCTTCAATAGGGACGGTGTACTGTAATATAGTAATAAGCTCCTAATAGGACTAAATCTTTTAACATGGATACTATACTCTTAATATATCATTTGTGGGTGCTCATTCCCACCATGGTTTTACCTTTAACAAGATTTCCTTGACAACAAGGGATTGTGTTATTGTGTTTTCATTTAATGTGGTATCATTTGATGTGGAGTTTTGGTTTATAAAGTTTAATGTTTAATAATCTATCTCACAACTTATTCACCCCCCTCTCACCTGTATTGGTGGACTGTTATTCTTAACAATTGGTATCAGAGCTACTAGTCCTTAGAGAGAGATTTTAATAGCTTGAGGTGATCTAGAAGATGACTAACTATAGGAAGGATATTTTGAAGCTTGATCCTAAAAACTTTGACAGTTGGAAGAACAAGATGAGAACACATTTTCTACGCTTGGGAATCAACTACTGGATGATTATTAAAAGAAATGAAAAAATGAAAGCTGAGGATGAATTAGATAAAGCTATTGAAGATGAAAAGAATTTATTTTCATGTAACATGGTCACAATAGAAGAGTTGATCAATGTACTTTCTGAAGGTGAATTCATAGAGGTAAAAGACTTAGATCCTGCACATGAAATTTGGATAAGATTGGAAGCACTGTATGAAGGAGACAAGTTTACAAAATAGGCGAAGTAATAGAATTGGAAGGCAAAGATGGAAACACTGAAACTGAAAGATGATGAGAACATTAGATGATATTCACAAAGAATTAATGAAGTTATTATTGGCATCAGGAACTTTGGAGGTACTTAGAGTAAGGAAGAAGTGATTGCAAAAATTCTCAGATCCCTGACACGTGTATACAAAACTAAAGTACAAGCTATAGAAGACATTATACGTTTGACACCTAAGTTTAATAGAGATATGTTGATTGAGAAACTGACTACCTTTGAGGCCGCAGAATTAGGAGATTCTCTACCTAAAGTTGATTCAGCATTCAAGGCGAGTATACATAGAAACAAAAAGACCTTATCAAAAATTGCAAGCACCAGCAATAGTGACTTGAGAGAAGAACTTGGAGATTATGTTGATGAATGGGAACAAATAAAAGAAGAAGAAAGGAAGCTAGATGAAGTTGTGGCCCTGATCGCTAGAAGAGAAAAGAGAGGTAAGGGTAAATTTGAAGGAAAGTTACCTTTGAAATGTTTTCATGCAACAAGATGGGTCATTTTGTATCTCAAAGTCCTACAAGGGTTCCAAAGAATAAACCTAAGTTTTATAAATCTAAGTATCCAAAAGGAAAGGAATTTTATTATGCTAGTGAAGGTGTTTCTGGTGATGAAGTTGTTGACTATGATGAGATTGGATTTATTGCTATTAAGGATGATGAACCTTTACATGAAGAAAATGCCTTAGTATCTTGTGTTGAAAACAAATCTGAATTGGTTATTGATAGTGGTTGTTCACATCATATGAATGGAGATAAAAATAAGTTTGTTAGTAGGAAAAGATATGATGGTGGTGTTATAAGATTTGGTGACAATACTCCTAAGCTTATAATCAAAGTTGGATCTATTTCTCTGGATGGAAAAACTAATACTGATAATGTATTGCTTGTTGGTGGACTTAAGCATGATTTGTTGAGTGTTGGACAGCTAGTGGACAAGGGTTCTCAATTGAAGTTCATTGATGGGAAATGTTCTATCAGAAGTAAGGAAGGAGACTTGATTGCATCTGGTACTAAATCTAGAGGTAATGTATTTGAATTGAATACACATGAGGCTTCTTGTTTTATTGCAAAGGTTGATGACAATTGGCTATGACATAGAAGATTTTGTCATGTTAACTTTGATAATATTGTGAAGGCAAGTATGACTAATGTAGTAAAAGATCCATCTAATATTGTGAAACAATCTAAAACTATGTGTAGAGAGTGTGTTATGGGGAAGCAGACTAGAAGTAGTTTTAAAAGAAAATATTACTATGTGAAAAAGAAGTTGGATATGGTACATATAGATCTATGTGGTCCTACAAGAACAAGATCTTATTATGGTGAGAGGTATTTTATACTTTTTTTATGACTTTTCTAGGATGATGTGGGTTACATACTTAAGAGAGAAATGTGGGGCTTTTGATAAATTTGAGATATTAAAAGAAAAATTTGAGAATGAATCAGGCTTGAAGATAAAATGTTTGAGATCAGATAGAGGTGGTGAGTTTACTTCAGACTTGTTTAATACCTATTATGAAGAGCATAGAATATATAGACAAACATCTGCTCCTAGGACACCACAACAGAATGGGATAGCAGAGCAAAGGAACATAAAAATATTAGATTCTTCCAGGACTATGATGCTAGAAGGAAATGTATCACATGTTCATTGGAGAGAAGTTGTTGGTACTATTGTGTATAGCTTGAACAGAATTCAGATCAGAGAAGGTACAAGTAAGACTCCTTATAAATTATGGTTTAATCATATTCTTACTATAAAATATTCAAAATATTTTGAAGTAAATTCTATATCAAAAGAGATGATGAGATAGGGAATTTTGATGCTAGAAGTGATGAAGGTATCTTCCTTGGTTATTCTACTAAGAGAAAAGTCTATAAATGTTTCAATTTAAGATTGAGGAAGTTGATTGAAAGCACTTACATGAGGATAGATGAAAGGTTTCATATTCAAGAGAGAATGTATGACTATGGTCAGATTGCAAAGATTAAGGAGGTCACTAAAAATCGTGAAGAACCTTTGGAAATTGATAATGAGATCAGAGATGAATCAAATGAGCCTACTGAAACTCCTAAGAATCTGAGGTATTTTAAGAAGAACCATCCTAAAGATCAAATCATTGGTGATACAAATAAAGGAATGATGACTAGATCAAAAGTAAGAGATGAAATTTGTTTGATTTCTCAAGTTGAACCAAAGACTACTAATGAAGCATGTAGAGATGAATCTTGGACTAAAGCTATGCAGGAAGAATTAGAATAGATAAAGAAAAATAACACTTGGGAATTGGTTCCAAGGCTTAAGAACAAGAATGTGATAGGAACTAAATGGGTTTTCAGAAACAAAATGGATGAGGAAGGAACATTGGTAAGAAATAAGGCTAGACTAGTTTGTAAAGGCTACTCACAACAAGAAGGCATAGACTTTGAAGAGACATTTTCTCCTGTTACTAGGTTGGAAGTTGTGAGGCTATTTCTTGCATATGCTACACATAAAGACTTTAAGGTATATCAGATGGATGTGAAATCTACATTTTTTAATGAAGATCTGGAGGAAGAGGTATACATAGAGAAACCTGATGGATTTCCTCTGACAGAAGATGAAGACATGGTCTGTAAATTGAAGAAAGCATTGTATGGACAAAAAAAGCACCAAGAGCATGGTATGCAAGACTAGACATGTATCTTCTTTGTCTTGGTTGTCAAAAAGGTAATGCAGATAGTAATTTATACTTAAGAACTGGTGAAGATGGAATCCTAATCATAGAAGTTTTTATTGATGATATCATTTTTGGAGGCAATGATGAAATGAGTAAAAGGTTCATTAAAGAGATGGAAAATGAATTTGAAATGTCAATGATTGGTGAAATGAAATTTTTTCTTGGTTTGCAAATTAATCAGAATAAGAATGGTATTTTTATATCTCAGACTAAGTATCTAAAGGAAATGTTGAAGAAATTTGGAATGGAAGACTGTAAGCCTATTGGGACACCTATGGTGACTAGTTATAAACTTACTCATAAAGATGAAACTCAGAGTGTCTTTTAGACAAAGTACGGATCAATGATTGGAGGTCTAAAATACTTAACTTACACCACACTAGATATTTCTAATGCAATTAGAATTGTGGAAAGATATCAAGAAGATCCTAAAGAGACACGCCTTGCTACTATGAAAATAATTTTTCAGATATTTGAAATGAACAATAGAGTATGGATTATGGTAAGAAAAATATGATGACTTTATTTTACATGCTTATACTTATGCTGATTGGGAAGGTAGTGTGGATGATAGAAATAGTAAAAGTGGAGGAGAAACTTTCCTTGGAAAAAGGTTGGTTTCTTGGTTAAGCAAGAAGCATGATTATATAGCTCAGTCTTCTATTGAATCTGAGTATGTTGTTGCTACTATAAATTGTACACAAGTTGTTTGGATGAAACAAATTTTGAAGAACATAGGAATAATTTTTAAAGAGCTAGTGGTTATCCATTGTGATAACACTAGCACAGTGAATATGTCAAAGAATCTTGTAATGCATTTAAAGACTAAATATATTTCTATTAAGTATCATTTCTTGAGAGAAAAGGTAGCAAAGAAGGAGATAAGATTGGAGTATGTTAGCACAAAGGAACAGATAGCAGATATATTTACTAAACCTTTGCCAAAAGATGATTTTGATTATCTCAAAAGCAAGCTTGGGGTGAGAACCCTTCCCTATGGAAATTAATTGATGTAGGTATGCATTATTCCAGTGGCTTTCAGAGCTATATCATTTTCTGAACTTGATGTATAGATCTACTCCTCAGGGGTGTGATTGCAGGAACAATATTTGGGTGATTTTGCACCTGGCTGTTACAGAAATGAAGATTTGAAAAAGATACACATTGCAGAAGTTTGATGAAGAGTTATGGCACCCTTTTCCATTGTTGTCAAAGGGGGAGAGATTCTATGTGAAAATCCCTATTGTTTTAGGGAAATTTGTGTTGAGGATATTGAGAATATTGTATTGAGAGAGAGAGCAATTTTTAGGTTGATGGATTTTTCCATATGTTTCCATCAATGCCAAAGGGGTAGATTGTTGGATGATGTTGGAATTGGCTTCTACTTATTTTTTTTGCATTCATGTTTTTTCACTGCTGTCAACATATGATTCTGAGAAGGAAGAACAGACTAGTTATTACTGTTGTATGATGACTGACAAAAGTGTACGGATACTGTACGGATGAATCAGAACAAGAGAAGATGGAGATATGTAGAAAGATGTATGATGAACTTATTTCTAAGGTTTCTTGGTTTAATATTTCATATTGGATGAGTTACATATGTTTTGGTATAAACTGGTTTCTGGACTATGACAGTGATGATTGGCAGAGCGAGTCTTTGTGTTTTGCATATATCTTGCAGGCAATGATGATTCAGGTTATGTGAGCTTAAGGGATGAAAAATGACTTGTTCATGAATGTTTGTGATGGGTCGCACATTGTATGAGTGATGATGACATTAGTTGTGGCATGTATTCTAGGGGAGACCTATTTGGGGCCAACTTCATAGATGTAGCGTGTATTGTAGATTGCAAGCGTGGATTGCTTGGATTATATCTGATGTATTGTAATTGATGTATACTTGTTTTAGATACCATGTGTACCTTAGCAGGGGGTTAAATATTTATTTGTATATTAGGAAAGCTTAATTGGCTGACCTAATCAACTATTGTAATAGGGTATATATGAAAAAACTTTTCTTTTAAAAAGATGTGGTATGTGTATGGATGTGTATGAAGAGAAGTGAGGAAGCTGCGAAGCTTGATTAACTATTGGATGTAGAGAAGAGGATATGTTCATTGTACTTCATTGAAACTGATCAAGCAAAGAGTTGTTATCAGACAATTCACTAAATTGTATATTCTACATACACTTGTTCAAGTTGTAAATCCAAGAATGTGGTTTTAACCTTCTTTGGTCATTGAGCCCACTGTTACTCTTGACTCCTAATAGGGCATGTCCTTTAACAGGGACTATGAACTATAATATTTTAATAATATCCTAACATGGCTAAAACTTTTAACATGGATACTATGCTCTTAGTACATCATTTATGGGTGTTAATTCCCACCGGGGTTTTACCTTTAACAGGGTTTCCTCGACAACAAAGGATTGTGTTATTGTGTTTTCATTTACTATGTTATCTTTTGATGTGAAGTTTTGTTTTATAAAGTGTAATGTTTAATAATCTCTCTCACAACTGATTCACCCTCCCCCTCTTAGTTGTTTTGGTGGACTATTATTCCTAACAATTATTATGTACTAGTTCTCTTTCCTACCTAGTGCCATTATGATTGTGACCCCCTACGTTTTCTCCCCCAAGATTTTCCCCACCAATATTTCCTCTATTGTTGTCACCCATATTTAATTTAGATTCTATAAGGTTTGCAAGTCCCCAAGGAGTCCAAAGAATTGAAAATGGTGTTCATGTAGTTTTACCTAGGCACAACTCAAAAGAATTTTCAAATTGTTTGGTAAAATATGAAGCACTTGTAGGAGAGGGCTCTTGTGAGATTTTAGAAATTGAATGAAGAGGGAGAGGACTTAAAAAGGGGAGATTTTATGACACCCTTTCCCAAATTAGACTTAGGTTTTTCTTCTTTAATCAATGGATTTTTCTCTTTTTGTAATTTTTTGGGGTTTTGAGATAATTGTTAAATATTTCTTTACAAACCTTCCTTTTCTATCTCTAGGTATATTCATGCATCTAAATGAACTATTATAGTGAAAACTAGAGTTATGTACTTAAGAAAGGCTGACAATTTCTTATACTTTCTCAAAGGTGCACTATTTCTAACTTAGCTCACTATAATTTTATGCCTTTAATACCTTTCCCTAGCAATGGTGCCAAAACTTTATGGTAAAATTATGGTATAGATTAACTCTTATTTAAGCTCAAATTGGATTCATGTGGATTCCCTTAGTTTGTACCTAAAGATATCAATCTAGGGTCGTAGACTAATGAAAGGCATAGTGGCTATATGCTCAAGGGATGAAGATAATGAGTTAAGCGGGGATGGATGTAGCTAGGACTTGAATTGAAGCATACTTTGTAATCTAGGATTTAGATTAAAGCACACTTTTCAAATGAATGAAATCCTATTTAACACACTTCTTAGATTAATTCACACTTATTGAATGGTTACTCCTATTTTAACACATTTCTTGAATGAAATATTATTTTAACACACTTGTTAAATTGTTATTCCTATTTCTTCACTAATTTATACTCCCTAGAATGATTTCTAACTCTTAGATTTCATCACAATTCCTCAATTTAGGAGACCATATAAAAGGTTCTACTTCCTGTCACAATTGTGATAGGAAGTGGAACAATATGTAACTGTTACAAACTAGTGAACAAACGATAGACAAAAATTCTAGATTCCTTGAAGAAATTGTTTCAATTAATAATCACCTGAAAATATTTCTAGACTAATTTATGAAACAAAGGATTTAGAGTGTATACAATTATAATGCCACACCAAAGTGTGAATCAAACATTCATAAAAAATTAGACTTCTTCAATTCTGAGATTACATAAATAGTAATGGAATGATTGCATGCAAGTTATCATCTAAGTAAATATGAATCACACTATAAGACCAAACCATATAAATAAAATATAACAAATACAAACACTCACAACACCAACTAAAAATGTCACTTGGTAACTTGAGTAGTGGCCCCCCCTCCTTGGTAACCAAGCAATAAACTATGAATGCAACTTTTTAGTCTATATCATTTTTTCATAATGAGCAGAAACATGGATTCACAAAATCTAAGTTTTGAACTGAAAATATGTATTGTGTATGTTTTTGTTCCAATAGGCATACACATATATATACTGATGATACATACTAATAATAAGTTTAAGTTTATTTTTATATTTGGCCTTTCAGCCACTAACAACCAAGATTCTATGAAAATGACAAAGGTGGCAGGTCACTTATAACATTAAAAAAAAATATCCTAAATACAAATGGTCAGTCCCTAACAATTTCTTTATAATTTCATTCCATCAATCTCCAATGGTCCTCATGCTCATAACAATTTCAACCTCTTCCTTAACTACCCACTTCTATTCCAGACACAAAATAATCAAAATTGTCATAATTTCTAGCAATTTGTTAATCCAAATTTATTTCCATATTTTATTAAATATTAAGGTTCCTTCATCAAATGATGATAGGAATATGGACAAAGACAAAATTAAAGAGGAAAATGTAAGGAAAAAATAATGCAATATCCTACACTCATCACCTCCCAGCACAAGTCCCCTTCTTAAAATCCCAAGCTCCTCCACCACCACCACAAGATCTACTAACATGGGAGCTTATAATTTAGTAGGTACAAGAATATACAAATCTCGATCTTCGAAAGGTCAAGAACATAATGAAGAAATTAATTTTTCCATTAGTATATGCAAAGGGAAAAGATTTCTTTGAACCGTCGGTAACACTACACTGAAAGACAGGCTTACAGTTCAAACCGAAAGTGCTAAGTATAGAGAAACCTGATGACACACTTTTACAATGCAAACCAAAAATGCTGAAGAGGAACCTGACGACCAAATTACACTGTAAACTGAAATAGAAGAAAAGATAGAGGAACCCAATAGAGCAAGGGAACCCAACAGAGAGATCATAGAAGGAACATCGAAAGACTTTCAGAGAAACTCAAGCATCAGACACTGAAAGTCAGTTGTCAAGAAAGATAATTGTAATTGTTTTAATCAGTCTAACTAATTAAAAACATGCAGACTAGGAGATCAAGGTTAAGTTGTAAACCTTCGATCATAGAGTTATCTTTGTAATACGTGAAATTGAATTAGGTCAATCTATTGTATAAATAGATGTGTAATCATTCATTTCAAATGTGTGTAAGGATAATAGTAGCCAAGAAGTACATCTATGGATAAAACTGAGAGTTTCAAGAAGCATAACAACAAAAGATGAATTTGGTTATCAAGAACCAAGAATCAAGGGTACCGAGCAACAGAGGTATTAATCAATCACATTAGGTGATACTTTGTACATGTGATTTTAATGGGTCTGTAATCAGAAATTGAAGATTGTATACACTCAAGTTAATGAGTATTTTTTTCTACATTCTAACAAGTGTAGAAAATAGAAGAAATCCTTTCAAGAAAGGTGGATTTAACAATCCTTTGTAAATATCTCAACCGAGTGCACACTAAATAGTGTTTCTAAAGCTCTTAACAGAGTAGACCTTAACCAATCTCCACATAATACTCCTAACAGGTTAGATCATCAGAAGTGATCAAAATTGTAAACCTTAACCGACCCCTTCAAATCTGCAGATAGTGAATTTTTTTTGGGTCCCATCCCCACCGCAATTTTTACCTTCTAATAGGGGTTTTCTACTTTACCATATCTTGTGTTATGTGTCATTACATTTCATGAATGCTTCTATGAATTTTTACATGTTTATTAAGCTTATGAGTTGATATAACTTACACAAAGATAAGATAGAACAAATGGTTGGTAATACAATGGATTACTAAATGGATTAAGGTTAAAGAGATAAAAGTTTTAGAGGTACTGATTCAACCCTCCCCTCTTAGTACATACTTCCCATTATTTCCAACAATTGGTATCAGAGCTAGATCTCTTATTTGAAAAATTTTAAAGACTCAAGAGAAAATATTATACAATGGAGAATTACAAGCTTGACAAGAGTATTGAGAATCAGAAATTAGAGATACAAATCTTCTATGAACAGTATAAAGAAGTTAGATTAAAGATGAGATAGTTTCTGGATGAAAGAAATATTATGGCATCTCGCTGTAATGAAACAGACTACCAAGAGGAAGAGATACTTGATCTATTTGAGTCTTCAGGATCTACAACTAGCAAAGCATCAGACACATCAGAAGAAAGCATCACAAGATTAAACAAAATTAATCAACATCTAGATGGACAAGTAAAATCTCTACAAATCGGTCAATAGACATAGATGGTAAGAATGGTTGATGTCATGAACAATGCTAGACAAGTTGAGCAAGAAAGAACACTAGCTATTGATGACAGGAGGAAGATTATTGAAAAGCTACAAGAGAAAGAGTAAAAAATACAACGACTTACAAAACATCATCATGAGATCAAAAGTTAGATTATTCTTATGAGTCGGGAGGCAAACAGAATGAACATAGAACTCATTGAAAGAATAGAAAATGAAAAGATGAAACATGAAGTGAGAATTCAACAATAACATAATGACATGATCAAGAGAGTTGAAGAAAGCACCAAAAGGATGGATGATTTTTTGGATGGACAAAGAAGAGTCAACAACAATACCAGACTTGTAAGGAAACTCAGGTGCGGAAACAGCTTCCTACGCTAATCTCTATAGGAAAGTATTATGCAAATTCTTTTAAATCCTTACAACTGAACAGATTCGTTCACTACTTTAACAAAGATATGCAACCACATACCATGCATACAGAAAACAGAGAATGACACAATGATATACCCTGGGGAAAACCTTTCGGTAAAAAACCCCAGCACTCCAAAACCTACACAATGTATTGATCAAAAACTATTACAGT
>MU228368.1:1078634-1096918 GCA_018584345.1 Thuja plicata | reverse complement strand
TGCACGCAAAGACAAAACACATAGAGATCAAGTACCATTTCTTAAGAGAAAAGGTTGCAGACAAAGAAGTAAAATTGGACTATGTGAACACCAAAGAATAGTTGGCAGATATTTTCACAAAGCCCTTTTCAAAGGATACTTTTGAATATCTCAGGGAGAAGTTGAGAGTAATTCCCTCTCCTAAGTCTGTTTAGAAGAAGCAGCAAAGACATTAGTCATTAAGTGACTGATGAATGGTTGACTACTCTACTTCTGGAGTAGTACCTATACCTAAAAGTCTATGGCACCCTTTTCCATTGATGTCAAAGGGGGAGTATATAGTAAGGAGGAGTATGTACTAAGGGGGAGCATATACTCTGGGAGAGTATATACATGGAACAAAAACACAGACAGAGGAACTACAATAGTTTAGAGAAATCTTTGATGAGGATATTGAGAAGATTGTAAAAGAAAGAGGACACCATGAACAGAGGATGTTTTTAATATCATATGTTGCCATCAATGTCAAAGGGGGAGATTGTTGGAGATTTTATTCTGAGCACTTAATGGATTGTATGTTTGTCATTGATGACAACATATAATACACAGTAGTAATTCTGTATGTACTTATCAGAATGATCATATGAAGACTTGCGTGGATAGATACATGTTGTTGACATGTTTATTATGTTATGTTCATACACACAGACCCAGATATGATGTTTCAGTAAAGTTATGTAATTCTATTATTGGCAGTTACAATTCTGGAAGTGTAACGGTTTAGGGCCGACGTATATCATGTGTTTCTTGAGTTGCGCCTATCTTCTATATATGCATATGTATATTCATAATTAGTTATGAGTTGATGATATTAATCCAAAGGCACCAAACGTGCTTCAAGAAGATTGCAAAGTTATAATTAAATTGGTGAGGCCGACTTAGTGAAGCGTCGCGTCTATTCGGTTTATACTTGCGTGGTTGTAATAATGCTTGCGTGCTTAGTAGAGCCGACAAGGATGTTATGAAGACTTGTCTTATAGGTCCCATGATCTCATACTTTGAGGAAGATACTTATAGCAAGTCTCAAGGTGTGAATGATATGAAAAGATAAGAAAGATGTACAAAGAAGATTATCAAAGTTGGTTCATTCATCAAGAGTCTATGTGAAGAAGAAGTGAAAGATTGCAATACACTGGAACTGATCAAGATAGTAGGTCTACTCTACAGTTTATCATCAGATATAGTGCATATCTGTTATATAGAAGGTTGTAGCCTTCACTATCAAGCAGTGAGATTTTGGACAGTGAGTCCACCACCCCTAACAGGGTTATTTGTAAAAGACTCCTAATAGGGTCTGATCCTTAACCAGGTCACTATACTTATTGCATTTTAATGTACAACTCCTAACAGGGTTGAAATATCTTCTAACAGGGATTACTACAAACAAGTATAGTTTATTGTGGGTGCTAATTCCCACCGGGTTTTTTACCATTTGGTTTCCCCATAATTAAATTGTGTGTTGAGTACTATGTTATCTGATTAAGCATTTACTTTGTTGTATTCTAAAGTTAAAGAAGTGAAAAGAACTGAAGTTACTGATAACTGATTCACCGCCCCCCCCTCTCAGTTATCCTTTAAGACTTTTCTAACATACTATTCCTGAAGGAATTCAAGACCGAATGGATTCAGTTAGTAGTGAGCAGAATACATGACCAAAAGATATGGCTGGATGAGCCAAAACTGATAACCAGGGATGTTATACACGCTATTACCGGTTATACCATAACCGATAAAGTAAAGGAATTAAAGCACCCACCTAAATCTGACATTGAAAAGAACACAGGAGCAGCTTGGGATGGAAGAGGATTAATGGTATCCACCATCAATGATGGTGAAATAAAATTTGGAGCATGTGTCGTAGGATGTAAGTTCTTTTAGGCTAACAGGATGAATAGTATTGCATCTAGAGCAGTGGATACAACATACAAAATTGTCAAGAAGGTACTGTAGTTGGATTTTTCAGAACTTCTGCTAAGGAAATTAGATGAGAACATGAAGACAATAAAGACTGCAAAGTCCAACTCATGTAATATTGGTTCACTCATCATGTGCATATTTTTCTATTTTCAAGAATCCTTCCCATCTATCAAAAATGTCAAATGGGACACTACCCGACTAGTGACCACACAGACTAGTGAGTTCATCAAATCACTAGGAGACAATTTTGAATCAGTTATGAATGAATATTTTGCTGGATTTAAAGAAAGAATGAGGATTCTAGAGCACTTAGTATAAAAGTTCAAGACTGACATTTTTTATGGTGGACACTGACTACACCTGTATCAAGCTAGTTGTACTGAAGATAGCATGGATGGCACCACTTTACTATGAGGTTAACATAGATCAAGCATCAAATGCTATTGATGAATTGATAAATGTACCATTGGATAAATCACAACCCAAGTTTGGAACTTATGAGGAAGCTAGGAAAGGATAAAAAATGACTTAGTTGTGAAAAATATTGATAGGAAGAAAGATAAAATGGTTAAGAATTTGAATAAAAAGTTGTTAGTGAATGAAGAGGAAACAAAATAGATAGAAGAAATCGTGGATCAGTCACCCGTCAGTGAAGTTGAGAAGGAGAGTGATTCAGAATCCACATAGTCTGATACACCACCTCCACCACCAGCAAAGAAACTAAGGACTATTGTTGCATCTAAGACCAGGAGTCATACAACAAAGGATGCAAGTTCTTCACCGATCAAGAAAGGTCAAGTAAGGACCTATAAAAGAAAGCCACAAACAAGGAAAAAGGGACCGAAAAAAAGAAGAAGGCTAATCAGAACTAAGGAAGACATAGAAGACATAGAGCAGGATGAAAAATCTGTACAAGCTGTCAAGAACACACTTCTACAATTGATGAGGTATGTGCTTCTATTATCAAATTAGGTACAATAAATGATTGCAAGATTAAAAAATGGCTAACTCTGGACACTGAGGACCAGAACAAGATAGAAGAGGAAATTATCACAAATATGTTCCAATATAATTGGTAGATAGGATGCCAAAAGAACTTAGGAATAGATTTTTGGCAAGATGGACATTTGCATTACACTCTGAGAAATAGATAAGGGAGAGAGCCCTAGTTTTTGTCATACCACCCGAATCTAAAATGGAGGAGATTGAAGAAATGATGAAGAAACAATCCAAAAGGTTCTCACCAAAGTTAAGAGCCTACCAAGTGCTTCAACGACATCTAATTGAGCTAGACAGGAAGAGTGAGGATGAATGGAGAAAGATACTTGATACACCTAAAAAGGATACAAGTCTTGAGCCACAAATAGCTCTTACCGATAAGCAAAAAAATAAAGATGATCAGGCTAAACAGAGCCTCGAACATATTCTTATTACTGATGAGGATGTTAATGAAGAAACATTGCATACAAAAATCAACAAGGATATGGACATTGCAAATGAAACGTGGCTTGATAATACTATTATTGATATTACCAGAGCAAATCCTGTAGATGAAGTACATAAAGATGAATATGTCCCTGTTGTCCAAGACCAAACTGATGAACATGACACTACTACAGACTCTGCACAGGTAGACACACCAGAACAAATCCCATTATTGATACAAGCTATCAATGTAATCTAAAAAAAGGAGAAGTCACCTGAGAAAGATGCAAGCATACACAAGGATGCAAGGGAAGAAGAAAAGAAAGAGACAACCAATGAACAAACAATCATTGGTGAAGAAAAAAATGTTACAAAAGATGGAGATCACACCAAAAAGGATGCACAAATGAAAGATACAGATGAAGTGCAAAAAGAGAAAGGACAAGATAAGCTAGTTGATACCACTCCTAAGAACACTGAAGGAGATGATACAAATACACTGAAGGTTGAAGAGGAGATGTCCACACACAACCGATAGGAAAACCCCGAGCAACAGGATAAAGGTACAACACCAGTGAAGACTTCCTCTAGCACATCAGACCAAGCAGGAAAACTTGATATCGTACTGCATACAGGTGCATCTCACAAGAAGAAGAAAACCAAGAAGAGAAAATTAGAAGTAACTCTTGACGAAATCATTGAGATACCCAAGTGTGATCCAACTACTTTGGATTATGAATCTCTCCAAGAATATGGAGAAATTTGTCAAAGAAAATCTTTACAAAAAAATCTTAGAAAAGAGCACAGAGACTCTCTAGTGCTGGAAAATATAGGAGATATATTACACCAGATAGTTCCTGACATTGATGTTGATCACAATTCCCCCATTCTAGATCAACTTTCCATTCTCACCGAAGCCATCACAACTCAAAATGTGGATGTAGAAAAATCCATTGAAGAACGAGCAGAGCAAAAATATCAGTACAAATTAACTAAAAAGATCAGCCAAGAAGTGGCAGAAAATAAGGTAAAGCTTTCTGAATTAGCAAACAAATTAGACCCTATCATTTCAGAAGCATTAGACTTAATTCACAAGTTGTGCACCTTAGAGAAATTCACTAAGGAAATTAGTGATAAGATGGCAAAGATAGATTCTGAACTAAATGCAAGTGCACAAGGTCTAACCATAGATGAAAATGCAATAAAACTACATTATGACAAGATAATAGAAATCAAAAGGTTGAGACAAGAAATTTGGTAAGCAGAATCATAGTTTAGAGATGAGGTTACTGAGCTACAGGCTCAACTATTGCCAAACCTTACACTTCTGCAACAACACATGACTTTGGCAAGACAAATAATTGCCACCCCTGAGATGTCTGTAGCAGACAACATCTATGATATGCATGCCAGAATTACACTAGAGCACATGGCTCTTGAGCACCTAAAGGAGAAATGAGAGAAAATGATGTAGGATATGAAGACTTCTCATTCTCATATTTTTGATAAGTTGTAAGTATACACCTTTGCCCTTACTATCAAAAAGGGGGAAAATGATATGTACAATACATATACAGAAAAAAAAAAAAAAAAGGGGGAAAATGGTGATATGTACAATATTAAAAGGAGTATAGTAAAAAGGCAAGTATACATGTATATACATATACTATACCGGCATATGCATAGGGGGGTCATAAATGACAAAGTAAACACATGGTGTACATACTACACAGTTTAGTATTTTACACATCAGTTTTTGATGCTAATGTCAAAGGGGGATATTGAAGACATTAATTTTTTCATTAGTATATGCAAAGGGAAAATAGATCTTTGAACCATCGGTAACACTACACTGAAAGATAGGCTTACAGTTCAAACCGAAAGTGCTAAGTATAGAGAAACCCAACAAAACACTTTTACAGTGCAAACCGCAAATGCTGAAGAGGAACCCGACAATCAAATTACACTGTAAACTAAAAGAGAAGAAAAGATAGAGGAACCTAATAGATCAAGGGAATGTGACAGACAGTTCACATAAGGAACACCAAAAGACTTTCAGAGCAACTCAAGCATCAGACATCAAAAGTCAGTTATATCCTGAGAAAAGTGGATCTGACTTCCATGCCAGATAAAATAGTTATGTTTTATATTTACAGTTTTGATTTGATTTAAAACTATTTATTGAGGGACAAGAAAGATAATTGTAGTTTTTTAATCAGACTAGGAGATCAAGGTCAAGTTGTAAACCTTCGATCATAGAGTTATCTTTGTAATATGTGAAACTGAATTAGGTCAATCTATTGTATAAATAGATGTGTAATCATTCATTTCAAATGTGTGTAAGGATAAAAGTATCCAAGAAGTATATCTATGGATTAGACTAAGAGTTTCAAGAAGCAGAACAAAAAAAGATGAATTTGGTTATCAAGAATCAAGAATCAAGGCTACCGAGAAACATAGGTATTAATTAATCACATTAGGTGATACTTTGTACATGTGATTTTAATGGATCCATAATCAACAATTGAAGATTGCATACACTCAGGTCAATGATTATTTTTGTCTACATTCTAACAAGTGTATAAAATAGAAGAAATCCTTTCAAGAAAGGTGGATTTAACAATCCTTTGTAAATCTCTTAACCTAGTGCACACTAAATAGTGTTGCTAAAACTCTTAACAGAGTAGACCTTAACTAGTCTCCACATAATACTCCTAACAGGGTAGATCATCAGAAGTGATCAAAATTGTAAGCCTTAACCAGCCCCAGTTTCCAATCTGCAGATAGTGAATTTTTTTGGGTGCCATCCCCACCGCATTTTTTACCTTCCAATAGGGGTTTTTTGCATTACCATATCTTGTTTTATGTGTCATTACATTATTCTTCTATGAATGTTTATATGTTAATTAATCTTATGAGTTGATATAACTTACACAAAGATAGGATAGAACAGATGGTTGGTAATACAATGGATTACTAAATGGATTAAGGTTAAAGAGGTAAAATCTTTGGAGGTATTGATTCACCCCTCCCCTCTCAGTACATACTTCCCATTATTTCCAACACATAAATATGCTTCTCACACCAGGGGAATAGGTAGGAGGGCATCCCTTATCCAAGAAGCTTAATAAGAAGAGAAAAAAATTGGAAGAGGAGAGCACTCGAAAAGAGGAGGAATAAAAATCTCTTCAAAAGGCCAAAGAGAGAGAACTAGCTAAGGTGGAAGAAGTGCGCCTTCAGAATGAACAAGTAGCTCAAGATCATGAGGCCCAACTTCTCCATGAAAATGAAGTGGCTCAAAAGGTTGAAGATCAAAACATAGAAGAAGAGGAAAGATTATGCCCCAAGGAAGAGAAGAGAAAAATGACAAAGCAAGAGGCCCTCCAAAAGAAAGAATCAGAAAGGAAAAAATAGGAGGAGGCTCACTGAAAGGCCATGAAGGCCACAAAAAAGAGGTTGTGATAAGAGCTCACAAAGAAAGAGGAACTCTAGAGGTGGAAGGAAGAAAATAAAAGATAAAAGGCAGGGGGAAAAGGGAGTGTTCAAGAAAAAATCAGACCCTTAAGAACAACCGTAAACCCACAACTGAACACTTAGACTCCTCCATAATAGACTCCCCCTCAAAAACCAATGAATGAGACTCCTAGGGATCCTCCTCTTGAACAAATAGAAGGAAAAAGAGGAACAATGTCGACTTCCCAGGTTACCACAACAAGAGAGCTTAATTTCCAAGCTCTACCTGAATGGTTGGAGTCCAGATTAAAAAAAAATAGCCCTCAGAGCACCAAAGGGCCTCCCTCTAGGACATAATGGTTGGGATCAAACCAAAAAAGAAGGTAAAGAAGGCGAGGATCATGTTTTCCAATAAAATGAATGAGCAAGGAGACATAGTGGCAAAGGTTTCCATTTCACCTCAAGGTAAGGACCAATAAAAAGTAACCCCCATAGAGTACTGGACTACCTAAATCAAACTAGGGAAATGGTCTAAGTGGGGTGAGTTAAATAAAGAAAATGACACCATTGTTACAGTGTGCGAGAGGGTTGAGAAGGAATACAAAATAAAGAAAAGGTTGAAGGCCAAATTGGCCCAATATGAGGAAGTTTAATTGGAATTAGCCTCTCTCATTTCCTCCCAAGGACCCGAAGAATCTTCTCTGACATTTATCCCACGGGAAGAGATAGATTTTTTTCATGCCATGAAAGGAAATGCCATCATTATAGACCAAAGGATCTTTGAGAAAGTGGAGAAGGTCTGCAACTTCCTTTTTGGGTCAATTAATTATTATTTTGAATCATCATAGACTAAGCACAAAATGTACTATGCAGTGGTGGTATGGGACATCAACACTACATAAAATGACAAACAAAGGAAGAAAATGAAGAAGATACAAACCTTAGGTAGGGAGGAGATAGTAGTAGCATACATTTGTGACAACAAGGATATTAGTTTTGTAGAGATTAATCCCTAAAAAAACTCAATTTTGTAGTGGACATCATGAAGGTCACATGGAGATAATTCAATCACTTCCCTTCTTTGATACACAAGTATGTTGCATGATTTACAGCCTATATATAGAAAACAATGGGTCTCCACCTAAATGATGTGGACGGATTCACCATTTTTAATTCTTTAATGGCCATTTTTGAGGAGCGGATGGAGAAAATATTTTTCCCCTCCAAAAATTTTGATAAATAAGTCATGGATGAGTACACAACTAATTTTGGAGACATGAGGTTCAAAAGACCGCCTCAAAGATGTAGGTATATGCATATCAGGTAGGGGCGCCCTTAGAGGACTCCAAGTCCTGGGTATAGTGGGTTGAGAATCTAGATGAGGAGTCCATCAAGGAGTGCACTGAGAGGTTAGAGTGGTACAAAGAAACTGCCCCAGGCTGATTGACACCTACGATCTCCATTCTTTATTATTTATTCTTTAGGTCCATAAGGACTTCAAGATTTTAGATCCCCATGTTGTATCTATCTTTGGTATTCTTTACTATTCTCTTATTTTATTCTTTTAGATGTCTTTGTCCAGGCTCACTTCCTAATGCAGACATCCAACTGCCCACATTTCACCCTTGTAGTGCGAGCAATGTCTGTGTTAGAAAAGTATGGGTATAGTTTTCAGATTGAATTGACATGTCACTCTGAAAATTAAGGTACAGTACAAGCAGATGGGTGATAAGATAGATTGTCAATTTGGCATTAATGAGACATGTCCTAGGTTCATAGGATCTATAGTACAAGAGGAGACTTTCACGCCATCAACATACCTTCTTAGGATTCAAACCTATGGCTTCATGTCTCCTTCTTTCCTGTTCTTCTCTCTCCTTTTGGGGAATTGTAAACAATTGTAAATAGTTGTAAATAAGTGTACAAGGTTGAAATCCTTATAAGTGCATTAGTTTGAGCCATTGTTTGGATCCACAAAGTTGATGATTTTGAGGCACCATAAATAGTAATAGACTAGCTTAGATTTCTAAACTCTTTGCTCTTACTTTTAGTTTGATCTTTATGCTCCCCTTGAGTGATGTATGTGAACCAATGATGGTTGGAGGATATTGTCTTTAATCAAAGAAAGAACAATGAATTCTCTACTATTTTGAGCATGCTTTAGTCATGGGTAAAATGTGTATCATTTCCATTTTATGCTATCCTCTACTCTAGAATGTTGAATATTCTATGTGTTGAATGGTACCTTCATCCGTAATGTGAAATGGATTTGACTTCTTAACATATATTAGATGATGATAATCTATGTTATTGATTTACTGCATTAGTCTTGAGTAAAGTTTGATGGATTGAAATGGTCCAGTGATTATAGGTAGATTTCCATTGTTTTTAACTTTGTTCTATTTTTAACTATTTATTTTTAATCCGTTCTAAAACTCTCTTTCAGGAATACAATTATTTAGAACCTTCCTTAACTAGCAAATCTCTTGAACAAATAGTCGTGTTTCCAACTAAGTTGATCCAACGCCATTGTGACCCGACATCTAGGTGCTTTGGAGGATAAGAACCCTAGTTCGTTCTCCTATTTTAGGTGGTGTTGACTGGCAAACACACCCAACTTATCCCACTCTGTTGGTCCGTGCATAAAATCCATGTCAATAAGATTTCATTCTATAAACACTAAGAAAGATTGATTTTCAATTAGTTTTCAAAACCATCTACAGGAAGCATTCTTAAATTTATGCTTTTTTCAGGATGTGTACACTTCAAAAATTAGTAAATAATTATATATTCATTAATAAAAAATCCAAAAAAAATGGCATTAACTATATGGTGTTAGCTAATTTCTCACTGGAGCGATTTTAAAAATTCTAAAAAAATTAACATTTTAGGAGGGGCCACAACAAACACTGTGTTATGTTTTTATGATAAAAATAGGGCTTTGTGTGGCCCCCATTTTCAAAAATTTTAATCTCTACCATTTAAAAAAAATAATAGTTTAGAAAATATATTCAAAGCACTACAACTCTCGTTCATGTTGTATCTTCAAATTTTGAGTGTAACTATCTTCAATTTCTCGTCAAAGTTTAGATTTTCTAATTTCTAAAAGAAAAAAAAAGTGAGATCTTAAGAACCCCTTTTGGTCCCCCATCTTGGTGCACTTACCCAATCCCAAAATAGAAAATCAAGATCAATTGATAGTTTTGGATATAATAATAAATTTTTTATTTTGGTACATATTGGAATATTTTTTAAACACCAAATATATTTAATATTTAATTATTTTTTCAACATTGGTGTGCGATTCTATTTAGGCTTGCTTTTGGCATTACTAGCTAGCCAAGCTAGAACAAGTGGCATAATTCTCTTGTAGTGGGATAAATCAATGGACACTTGGCAACAAGAGTTACCTACAATTCATGCAATGGAATAACTTCCCCTCGTCATTGGTTTTGACTGCCCAACTTAGAGATTGAAGTTTTTCAATAATACATGAATTTGAGCTTCATTTTGCATCATTCAACTTTTCTATTTTGCTAATGTGCCATATTTTTCTTCAAAGGTTAATAAACCTGAGGAGAAGGAAGGATCAATAATAGGACATTTAAAGGTTTCTACGTGGACTAAGGAAAAGAGTGTGAGGTCTTGTTTATACTATGTGGTTTTAGTAGTGTCTCTTGGTGGCCATTTTGGAGTATTTTGGGTTTTTGGCTATTTGACTTGACATAAGTGTTTTGGAAACCTTGAGGTCATGATTTTATGTTATTTATGTGTTCTTTTCATGTATTCCTTCAATTAGAATTCTGGTGTGAATTTTAATAACTTATCTTGATATTTGTTGTTGGTTTAGTGTGTGTATTGGATTTAGTTCTGGTAACTATTTTGAGTAAAGATGTTAGTAATAACTGAGAGGGGGGGGGTGACTCAGTGGCCTCAAAAATGTATCCTTCAAACATTTAACCACCAATCAAACAAACCTCATATTATTAAGTCCCTACAAGATGCATGCCATGAAATACTTATAATGATTAATTGTCTGTCGGTTTTCTTTGTCTGTCCTTATTCTCCTTGATTACCGATAAGCAGTATAACTATTTACCGAAACTCAGTAAATAAGCAGAGTATAACGATCAACCCAGTGTTAACTATGTTAGATACAACACAATAAAGAAATGAATCATACACACATAACACATGAATTTTTAACGTGGAAACCCTATTAAGGGAAAAACCACTGGGACCGGTACCCCAAATTTTCACTCTTCTGAAGTGAGCCCTGTTATGAGCCAACCCTGTTAAAGGTTACAAACACGCTGTTAAGTGTGACCTTGTTAGAGGATTTTATACATAGAGGTTGTCACTTAGTATCGGGAATCTCATCCTTGAATCAACCTCCTTCTTAGACTGTCAATAGGTATCAGGCAAGTCCAATGCTACTTTCATGAATCAACCTTTTTGGCACTCCTTGGGATGTACCTCAATATATAGAAGACTGTTAAGTCCTGCTGTGTTAAGAGACTTGATGCTTCAATGGTTAAACTAAAACACTATGACCTGTTTCTAATGCAACTTTGAATTGTATATTTTTAGATCTATTTAAGTACATTATCTCTCTGATTAATGTATCAATTCAATTCTTTGTGCTCCACACTTTCTAATTTGTGATGTTGTGCTTCACTGTTCGTCGGTGTCTACAAAATTCTTTAGCTCTCCTTCAGCTTGATTGATCAGGATTGTATGAAGTTATTCTTTATCAGTTTCTCTTCAGCATCCTCTTTCTATTTTCTCCCCTTAATCCCCTTTTCATGTGATACAAAAATGAATTAATCTTTTCTCTTATATAGACATGATATTCATTGTTTCTTGATTCTTGATTCTTGGTGTAAAAAAAAATCCAGCCAATTTGATTTAAAGCATAACTCTTGATTTATCTCGTAGTTATCTTCTTACCAACTGTACAAATCTTCTTTAAATCAATTACTTAACTCTGGTCGAATAAAAGAAAGAAAACAACCAGTAAAGTCTATCTT
The DNA here is from genome assembly GCA_018584345.1 of Thuja plicata. Classification (NCBI taxonomy): domain Eukaryota; kingdom Viridiplantae; phylum Streptophyta; class Pinopsida; order Cupressales; family Cupressaceae; genus Thuja; species Thuja plicata. The sequence goes on along the minus strand of MU228368.1, from coordinate 1,085,054 downwards.
TAGTTCTTGCCAGCTAGATATTTTGTTGTTTTCTGAACTCTATGTTCCGTCGGTCAAATCTTTAGTTAGTTTTTAGTGACAACTGATAGTTTCATCAGCGTGACTCTATTTAGGATCTCCATCCATTGGGCATCCTTGGATTTTTACTCATCGGGCAACTCTATTTTCAGCTTGTCGGGCATCCTGTGGTTTTGCTTCGTCGGGAAACACTGTCTTCTGCTCGTCGGGTATCACTGTGACTTTTCTTCTTTTATTTTATCGATGGTGTGCACTCCGTCAGTGTTATCTATCACTTAGTGAATACTTGACTTTTATGCATTGCTGAAAGCATAACCTTTGTTCCATTGATTCTGTGAAGTCTTTGGCATTATGTACATGATCGTATAGATGATATCAAGTTGACATCAATGACAATACAAACCATTAACTTATTTAATGCCTTGCATTATCTTCAACTTAACATTATCAAACATTCAATCAATTACATGTCATCAATCTCTCCCTTTGGAATTGATGGCAACATACTATATTATCACACTATACTATTTCTAATACAATATGAAATACAACAGTTGAGATTCATCAAACTACCAATCTTTTTATTTGATAACCGATTAATGTCTGATCTTCAGTAAGCTCTGTTTTAGCTTAGATTTGATTCTTGCAGCTTTGTGTCTTCTAATGTGTTGAATCCTCTTCTTGTGTCAATTTCTCTCATTTGACTGTCTTTTTCTCTTTTCAACAACTCTCCATTTGTGTAATATTTTATACAACTTTCTCTCCCTTTGGATATAATCTCTCCCTGTTGGAGTAATCTGATAATGGATAATCTCTCTCTTTTTTAGAAGAATGTGATAATATGGATAACTCTCTCCCTTTGACAACAATGCCAAACAAATATCTCACAAATATCTGACATTCATGTCAAACATTTTTTTTATCCATAATATATTCCTTGAATTTCCCTTATCCATCAGCAATACAACAATATGCTCTAGTGGTCGATTCTGGTATATACCTATCTGTATATAGATGTGTCTTTGAAGTTCATCTCTTTGCTTGCATCAACATGAATGATATTCTGATAATATATAGGTTGATGCAGTCTTCAGTCATATTACTAACTGGTAAACAAGGGTTTGACTCCTAGTCTCTTTCTCAAGTACTCAAATGTATCCTTGGGCAATGGCTTGGTGAAGATATCAGCTAATTATTCTTTTGATTGCACATACTCAAGTATCACCTCTTTTTCTTGAACTTGTTCTCTTAAATAATGATACTTGATGGCAATATGTTTAGTCTTTGCATGCATGACTGGATTCTTGGAAATTTTTATTGCACTGGTGTTATCACAATAGATAATTACTAGTTCTGAGATCTTCATATGCATACCTTCCAGCAACTGTTTGATCCATGCAATATTTGAGCAATTTGTAGCAGCAACAACATACTCTGCTTTTGCAGTAGACTGAGAGATGCATCATTGCTTCTTGCTAATCCATGTGACAAGTCCGTCACCCATAAAGAATGCTCCTCCATTTGTGTTCTTCTGATCATCAAGATTTTCAGCCCAATCAGCATCAGTAAACACCTTAAGTTCAAATTTTCATTCTCTTCTATACCATAAGCCAAATTCCTCAGTTTTCTTCAGATACATTATAATTCTTTTCACATCAGTCATATGTGATTCCCTGGGGTTAGAAAAAAATCTAGCAACAATTCCTACTACATGTGCAATATCTGATCTAGTGTGTACAACATACATGAGTTTTCCAATCATTGATCTATACAAAGTCTGATTTACCTCTGTTGTCTTTTCCTCCTTTGTTAACTTACATCCAGTAGCCATCGGTGTTCCAACTGGTTTGGAATCTTCCATCTTGAATATTTTCAGGACCTCTTTGATGTATTTGGATTGTGTAATGAAAATACCTTCATTTTTTTGAATGATCTGTAGACCAAGAGAGAACTTGATCTCTCCAAACATAGACATCTCAAACTCTTTGCTCATCTCATTAGCAAATTATTTGCATAGCATATCATTGCCTCCAAATATGATTTCATCAACAAATATTTCAGAAATCAAAGTGTTAGCATCAGTATCTTCCTTCAAATAAAGAGTATTGTTTTCACTAGTCCTTACAAACCCAATACTTATAAGATAGGAATTAAGTCATTCATACTAGGCTCTAGGAGCTTGTTTCAATCCATACAAGGCTTTGTGAAGTCTACATACCATTTTTTTCTTGTCTGGATCGACAAGCCCTTCTGGTTGCTCAATGTATACCTCTTCTTCAAGTATTCCATTTAGGAATGCTGACTTGACATCCATTTGATATACTTTGAATCCTTTGAATGCAACATAAGAAAATATTATTCTTACTCCTTCTAGCCTAGCAATGGGTTCAAAGGTCTTTCCATAGTATATACCTTCTTCTTGTGCATACCCCTTGCATATTAGTCTTGCTTAGTTTCTTGTGACTTCTCCATTCTCGTTCAACTTATTCCTGAATATCCATTTTGTACCAATGACATTCTTGTCATATGGTCTTGGCACAAGTGACCATGTCTCATTCTTCTCAATCTTCTCAATCTCATCATTCATAGCACTTATCCATTCTTCATTATCTAGTGCAACATTGACAGATTTTGGCTCAAACTCACGAATTAAATAATTTGAGGTTAAAGACTTACTTCTTGTTCTTGTACCAGCTTTCTTATCTCCTATGATCTGGATCTTTGGATGGTTCCTTCTTACATATCTTGCAAGTATAGGTATAGCTCTTTGTGTATCATCTTGATCATTATTTTGATCTTCGTTCTGTTCTTCATCACCTTGCACATTATTCTGATTATTATCCTGACCGTCGGTAACAACAGTTTGACCGTCGGTTGCAACAATATGTTGTTATGGAATTAAGCACTGTTGCTCGGGTAGAGTTTTGATTTCTTCATGTTAGTAATAACTGAGAGGGGGGGGTGAATCAGTGGCCTCAAATTTTTATCCTTTAAACTTTAATCCCCCAATCAATACACCTCAGATTATTAAGTCCCTACAAGATGCATGCCTTGAAATACTATGAAATAATTAATTGTCTGTCGGTTTACTTTGTCTGTCCTTATTCTCCTTGATTACCGATAAGCAGTAAAACTTATTTACTGATACTCAGTAAATATCCAGAGTATACCAATCAATCCAGAAATGCATATGTGAAATGTAAAATAATAAAGTAATAAACCATACACACATAACACATGGATTTTAACGTGGAAACCCTATGAAGGGAAAAAACCACTGGGACCGGTACCCCAAATTTTCACTCTTCTAAAATGAGCCCTGTTAGGAGCCAACCCTGTTAAAGGTTATAAACACACTGTTAAGTGCAACCTTGTTAGAGGATTTTTATACATAGGTTGTCACTTAGTATCTGACATCTATTTTTCTACCATCCTTGAATTAGCCTCCTTCTTAGACTGTCAATAGGATTTAGGAAAATCTTGCTACCATCCTTGAATCAACCTTTTTATTAGGTTTTCAATAGGCTTTATGAAAATTCAATGCTACTTTCATGAATCAACCTTTTTGGAAATCTGTTAGGATATACCTCAATTATAGAAGATGGTTAAGTCCTACTCTATTAAGAGACTTAATGCTTCAATGGTTAAACTGAAACACAATGACCTATTTCTAATGCAACTTGAATTGCAGATTTTCAGATCTATTTAAGTACAATACCTCTCTAACCAATGTATCAATTCAATTTCTTTGTCCTCCACACTTTCTACTCTGTGATGTTGTGCTTCACTGTTTGTCGGTGTCTGCAAAATTCTTTAGCTCTCCCTTAGCTTGATTGATCAGGACTGTATGAAGTTTATCCTTCACCAGTTTCTCTTCAAAATATTCTTTCTATTCACTCCCCTCCCATGTATCTGATTGCTTACAGAAATGAATTATGCTTGTCTCTTATATAGACATGATATTCCTTATTTCTTGATTCTTGGCATGAAAAATAATCTAGCCAATCTGATTTACAGTTTTAACTCTTGATTTATCTCGTAGTTATCTTCTTGCCAACTGTATAAATCTTCTTTAAATCAATTACTTAACTGTGGTCAAATAAAACAAATAAAACAACCAGTTAAGTCTATCCTTAAGCTCTACCAGCTAGATATTTTGTCATTTTCTAAACTCTCTATTCCGTCGGTCAATTCTGCAATTCGTTGTTGGTGACAACTGCCAGTTCTGTCGGTGTAACTCCAATTAGCTTCGGGACCTCCGTCCGTCGGGAAACTCTATTTTTAGTTTGTCGGGCATCCTATGATTCTACTTCATCGAGCAACACTATCTTCTGCTTGTTGGGCATCACTGTGACTTTTTCTCTGCCTTTACCGATCGTGTGCACTCCATCAGTGTAGTCTATCACTTAGTGAATACTTGACTTTTATGCATTTCTGAAAGCATAATCATTGTTCCATTGATTCTCTTAAGTCTTTGGCAAGACCGTACAAATGATATCGAGTTGACATCAATGACAATACAAACCAGTAACTATTTTAATGTCTTGCATCATCTTCAACTTAACATTATCAAATATTCAATTAGTTACATGTCATCAATCTCTCCCTTGCATTGATGGCAACATACTATATTATCACACTATACTATTTCTAATATAATATGAAATACAATTGTTGAGATTCATCAAATTACCAAACAGTTTGTTTTGATAACTGATAAAATATCTGACCGCCGGTAAGCTCTGTGTTAGCTTAGATTTGATTCTTGCAGCTTTCTGTGTTTCTTCTTCTGATGTGTTGTGTCCTCTATTTGTGTCAATTTATCTCTTTTTATTGTTATTTTTCTTTGATGTCACTATCTTTTGTTTGCAACTTTTATACAAATTCTCTCCCTATGGCTATGATCTCTCCCTTTTTGAGTAATCTGATAATGAATAGTTTATGATGATAATATGGATACATTCTCTCCCTTTGACAACAATGCCAAACATATATTTTACAAATATCTGTCATTAATGTCAAACAACTACTTTCTTCTATCCATAATATATTCCTTGAATTTCCCTTATCCATCATCAATACAACAATATGCTCTAGCGCGCGGTTCTAATATATACCTTTTTGTATATAGATGTAGCTTTGAAGTTCATCTTTTGTTTGCATCAATCATGAATGATATTTTGATAATATATGGCTGATACAGCCTTCAGTCCTTTACTGATTGGTAGACATGGGTTTGACCCCTAGTCTCTTTCTTAGGTACTCAAATGGATCCTTGGGCAGTGGCTTGGTGAAGATATCATCCAATTATTCTTTTGATTGCACATATTCAAGTATCACCTCTTTTTTTTGAACTTGTTCTCTTAAATAATGATACTTGATGGCAATGTGTTTAGTCTTTGCATGCATGACTGGATTCTTGGAAATGTTTATTGTACTGGTGTTATCACAATAGATAATCATTGGTTCTATGATCTTCATATGTATACCTTCCAGCAACTATTTGATCCATGCAATGTTTGAGTAGTTTGCAGTAGTAGCAACATATTTTTCTTCTACAATAGACTGAGAGATGCATCCTTGCTTCTTGCTAATCCATGTGACAAGTCTGTCACCCATAAAGAATGCTCCTCCAGTTGTACTCTTCCGGTCATCAAGATTTCCATCCCAATCAGTGTCGGTAAACACCTTAAGTTCAAATTTTCCTTCTCTTCTCTACCATAAGCCAAATTCCTCAGTATTCTTCAGATATCTTAGAATTCTTTTCACAGCAGTCATATGTGATTCCCTTGGGTTAGCAGAAAATCTAGCAACAATTCCTACTACTTGTGCAATATCTGGTCTAGTGTGTACAACATACATGAGTTTTCCTATCATTGATCTATACAAAGTCTAATTTACCTCTGTTTACTTGTCTTCCATTGTTAATTTGCATCCAGTAGCCATCGGTGTTCCAACTGGTTTGGAATCTTCCATCTTGAATATTTTCATGACCTCTTTGATGTATTTGGACTGTGTAACAAAAATTCCTTCACTTTGTTGAATGATCTGTAGACCAAGAAATAACTTGATCTCTCCAAACATAGACATCTCAAACTCTTTTCTCATCTCATCAGCAAATGATTTGCATAGCATATCATTGCCTCCAAATATGATGTCATCAACAAATATTTCAGCAATCAAAGTGTTAGCATCAGTATCTTCTTTCAAATAAAGATTACTATTTTCACTAGTCCTTATGAATCCAATACTTATTAGATAGGAATGAAGTCATTCATACCAAGCTCTGGGAGCTTGTTTCAATCCATACAAGGCTTTTTGAAGTCTACATACCATGTTCCTCTTGTCTGGATCTACAAACCCTTCTGGTTGCTCAATGTATACCTCTTCTTCAAGTATTCC
>MU228368.1:1045685-1078584 GCA_018584345.1 Thuja plicata | reverse complement strand
AAGTCTACATACCATGTTCCTCTTGTCTGGATCTACAAACCCTTCTGGTTGCTCAATGTATACCTCTTCTTCAAGTATTCCATTTAGGAATGCTGACTTGACATCCATTTGATATATTTTGAATCCTCTGTATGCAGCATAAGCAAGTAGTATTCTTACTCCTTCTAGCCTAGCAATGTGTGCAAAGGTCTCTCCATATTCTATACCTTCCTCTTATGCATACCCCTTGCATACTAGTCTTGCTTTGTTCCTTGTGACTTCTCCATTCTCGTTCATCTTATTCCTGAATATCCATTTTGTACCGATGACATTCTTGTCATCTAGTCTTGGCACAAGTGACCATGTATTGTTCTTCTCAATATGTTCAATCTCATCATTCACAGCACTTATCCATTCTTCATTATCTAGTGCAGCATTGATAGATTTTGGCTCAAACTCACAAATTAAGCAATTTGAGTTTAAGGACTTACTTCTTGTTCTTGTACCAACTTTCTTATCTCCTATGATCTGGTCCTCTAAATGGTTCCTTCTTACATATCTTGCAAGTATAGGTACAACTCTTTGTGTATCATCTTGATCTTCATTACCTTGCACATTATCTTGATCATTATCTTGACTGTTGGTAACAATATTCTGACCATCGGTTGCAACATTCTGTTGTTCTGGATTTAAGCACTGTTGCTCAGGTAGATTTTTGGGTTCTTCATAGTATACAAAATTTTTGTATTCCTCTAGTTCTTTTGTCCTTTCCAACTCATTATTTTCTACAAATTCATCAATCCTCACGTTTGCACTTTCAACTATTTTGTTAGAAGCCTTGATTAGACATTTAAAATCTTTTCTCTTGGTAGAATACCCTAGAAAAATACCTTCATCACTTTTGGCGTTAAGCTTTCCATTTCTATCATCTTTTAAGACATAACATTGACTACCAAAGATCTTGAAGTAACTTACATTAGGTGTTTTACCATAACATAGCTCATAAGGAGTCTTATTTGTGTTTTTCTTCAATTGTACTCTGTTAAGTGTATAAACAGCAGTGCTGACAACTTCTCTCCAGAAGATCTGCGTGATGTCCTTCTCTATCATCAATGTTCTTGCACAATCAACTATTGATCTATTCCTTCTCTCAACAATACCATTTTGTTGTGGTGTTCTTGGTGCAGAAACCTGTCTTTTTATACCATGCTCATTACAGAAATTAGTAAATTCATTTGATATAAATTCTCCTCCTCTATCTGATCTTAAACATTTCAGATCCTTACCACTTTATTTTTCAACCATAGCCTTATAGCATTTAAACATCTTGAATGCTTTAGATTTTTTTTTAGAAACATGACTGTCATCATTCTAGAGTAATCATCAACAAAGAATAAAATATCTATCTCCATAATAGCTCTTTTTCCTCATAGGTCCTCATAGATCAGTATGGACTAATTCTAGAATATCATCAGATGTATGGGTTTTACTTTTGAAACTGGACCTTGTCATTTTACCTTTTTGACAGTTCTTCCACATGATGTTGTCTGGCTTTGTCATCGTCAGTAAGCCTCTTACATTTCTCCTTCTGCTTATTTTCATCATGTTGTGAAAATTCACATGACACAATCTTTTGTGTCACAACCATATGTCTTCATTTCTAGTCATTAAGCAAGTGGTGTTAGTATCATTCAGATAGAATAAGTTACCTTTAGTCTATTTACCGGTACCAATTAGTTTTCCTGATTCATTGAAGATCTTTGCCTTCTTATTCTCAAATGCTACTCTGTGACCTGAATTATTTAGCTGAGAAACACTCAACATATTATAATTCAATTGTTTTACCCAATAAGCATTTTCACATTTAATCAGGTTATTCAGCATTATAGTTCCTTTACCTTCAACTGGACAAGGTGTGTCATTACCCATTCTTATTATTCCACCATTATAATACTCAAAAGTGTTAAAATTTTCTTTATCACCGGTCATGTGGTGAGTGCAGTCACTATCTATAATCCAGATGTCATTCTTGCTAACCTTAGATATGAGTGTAGTTTCTACATACCTTTCACCTTCATCTAAATCATCCTTCACAGCTATAAATACCATCTCGATGTCTTCACCAGGTTCAGTGTTAGTATCTTCATCTTTGCAAGTAGCTAGGTAGCTAGCCTTCTTGCCTTTGTCCTTGTCGTCTCGGGTATCTCTTTTTTCTAATTATCGGTAACCTCTGTAATATATGTTAACACCTCTATCAGATTTATTCTCAAAAGATCTGTCATTATTTCTGTCATTTTTTCTTCTGTTAGGACATCTTGTAGAAAAGTGTCTAGTCTCTTTACAATTAAAGCATACAAGTGGTAACTTGCCTTTGTATTTACCTTTTCCTCTTTGCATTCTTCTAGCCATAAGTGCTTCTATTTCATCTAGATCTTCTTCTTCACTTTCACTTTCACTATCTCTTCTAGATGTGTGTCTATGACTTGATTTGTTTATTCTCATAAAAGACTTAAATGCAGACTCTAAGTCTGGTAAGACACTATTATCAAAGTTATTCATCTCAAATGAAATCAGTCTACCAATTAAACTATCAAGAGTAATTGTATTGTTTGCTACTGCTCTCATTTCTTGAATGGCAAAAACTCTAATAGCATATACATGCAGTAAGGTTCTTAAGATTTTACTTACTACTGTCTCCTCTTCAAGTGTACCTGAAACACCTCATATAGCATTGACTACTTATTTTATCCTTGTGTTGTACTTTGTGATGTTTTCTCCTTCTTTCATTTTGAGATCATCAAATTTTCCTCTAAGGCTTTCAGCCTTGGCTCTCAGAACATTTGTATCACCTCCATGTACAAGCTTCAATTTGTCCCACATCTTCTTTGTAATTTTGCAATCCTAAACATATTCAAATTCAGTATCAGAGAGTGAGGAAAAGAGCTCTATAACCATGCAATTGTGCTCATGCTTCTCTCTCAATTGATCTACTGTCAATACTGCTGTAGGAAACACATATTCAATTTCTAGGAATTGAGTAACATCATTACCAATACATGATAAGTGGAGTCTTATCCTACTTTTCCATGAAGCAAAGTTGTCTTTGTTCAACTTGGGCACATCTCATCTGTTCATCTTGTGATCTTGACTTAGGTCTTGAAACCTTCCTTTCTAAGCACACAAGCTCTGATACCAATTGTTAGTAATAACTGAGAGGGGGGTTGAATCAGTGGCCTCAAAATTTTATCCTTCAAACATTTAACCACCAATCAAATAAACCTCAGATTATTAAGTCCCTACAAGATGCATGCCATGAGATACTTATAATGATTACCTATCTGTTGATTTTCCTTTTCTGTCCTTATTCTCCTTGATTACCGATAATCAGTATAACTATTTACCGAAGCTCAATAAATAAGTAGAGTATACCGATCAACCCAGTGTTAACTATGTCAGATACAAAACAGTAAAGAAATGAATCATACACACATAACACATAAATTTTTAACATGGAAACCCTGTTAAGGGAAAAACCACTAGGACCAGTACCCCAAATTTTCACTCTTCTAAAGTGATCCCTGTTAGGATCCAACCTTGTTAAAGGTTACAAACACACTGTTAAGTGTGACCTTGTTAGAGGATTTTATACATAGAAGTTGTCACTTAGTATCGGGCATCTATTGCTACCATCCTTGAATCAGCCTCCTTCTTAGACCATCAATAGGTATTGGGAAAGTCCAGTGCTACTTTCATGAATCAACCTTTTTGACACTCCTTGGGATGTACCTCAATATATAGAAAACTGTTAAGTCTTGCTTTGTTAAGAGACTTGATGCTTCAATGGTTAAACTGAAACACTATGATATTTCTAATGCAACTTTGAATTGCAGATTTTTAGATCTATTTAAGTACATTACCTCTCTGATCAATGTATCAATTCAATTCTTTGTGCTCCACACTTTCTTCTCTGTGATGTTGTGCTTCACTATTTGTCGGTGTCTGCAAAATTATTTAGCTCTCCTTTAGCTTGATTGATCAGGACTGTATGAAGTTATTCTTTATCAGTTTCTCTTCAGCATCCTCTTTCTATTTTCTCCCCTTAATCCCCTTTTCATGTGATACAAAAATGAATTAATCTTGTCTCTTATATAGACATGATATTCATTGTTTCTTGATTCTTGATTCTTGGCATGAAAAACAATCCAGCCAATTTGATTTAAAGCATAACTCTGATTTATCTCATAGTTATCTTCTTTCCAACTATACAAATATTCTTTAAATCAATTACTTAACTCTGGTCGAATAAAATAAAGAAAACAACTAGTTAAGTCTATCTTTAGCTCTTGCCAGCTAGATATTTTATCATTTTCTGAACTCTCTATTCTGTCAGTCAACTCTTCAATTAGTTGTCGGTAACAACTGACAGTTCCTTTGGCGTGACTCCAATTAGCTTTAGGATATCCGTCCGTTGGGCATCATTGGATTTTTACTCATTGGGAAACTCTATTTTCATCTCATCGGGCATCCTATGGTTTTGCTTCATTGGGAAACACTATCTTTTGCTCGTCGGGTATCACTGTGACTTTTCTTTTTTGCCTTTACCGATGGTGTGCACTCCGTCGGTGTTATCTGTCACTTAGTGAATACTTGAATTTTATGCATTGTTGAAAGCATAACCTTTGTTCCATTAATTCTCTGAAGTCTTTGGCAATATGTACATGACCGTACAGATGATATCAAGTTGACATCAATGACAATACAAACCATTAACTGATTTAATGCCTTGCATTATCTTCAACTTAGCGTTATCAAACATTCAATCAGTTACATGTCATCAAAATTTTCATGCAATAGACATATATTGATTTAATCAAATGTATTCAACAAAAGAAATTTCATAAAATTAATAAATTACACAGTTAAATCTATTTAAAATACATGGTTTCTATCAATGATTGGTGGGATCTAAACATAATCTATAAAAATACACCAAACCACACAAGAATTTTCATAGCACCTCTTTGGAGGTTTTTTACACATTGCTCTCACACCAACCACAATTCTAATCATCAACATGATCATCATCATCAAGATCCTTATGAATGGAGTGATCAAACCAACACAACTACCTTTTTCAAAAATAATGTTGACACTAGTAGGACACTCCTTTCTTGCAATAAGGAGTCTTCTAGATACTCCCTCGTTCGATTTCCTTTCACCCCATGAACAAGAGAGACTTGTTCATACATAGGTCACACAAGTGTAGCATATGTGGTCTATCCAATGTCTAACTTATTCATAATAGTGGTGAGCAAATTTAGAACCACAAAGTCATGCATTAGCATTTTCCCATGTATGGTCATCCATACAAAGGGGAACATGTATTCAATTTTGTTTTTTATTTTGTCTTCAAGTTGATCTAATGTTCACATCATCTTTTGTTACATAGTTAATCCGCTTTTTTTAATGATATATATCTCATCTTATTAAAAATCTTTTGGAATGCAAGCACTCAACAAATTGATGACATTATTTTACCATTAGTATGCATACAACACTTTTGGTAAACATAACACCAAAAGATAGGACAAGAGAAAACTGAAAATACAGATATCAAAGATCACCGAAAACTGCTAAGTACACAGAAACCCGACGACACAATTTTGTGTGTAAACTGAAAAATGCAAAGTGGAAAGGATAAAGAGGAACCCAAAAATCAAGAAAAAGTGAAAACTGAGAGAACATTCAAAGAGGAACCCGAGAGACAGTTCAAGCAAGGAACACCGAGAGACAGTCTAACTGACTTTAGAGCATAACCAACCAACAGAAACCGAAAGTCAGTTACATCCTGCAAATAGTGGATCTAACTTCCACGTCAGATAAAATAGTCTTATTATATTTATAGAGTCTTCATTTGTTTTTAATACCATTACTTTAGGGACAAGAAACATTATTGTAAGTGTTTTAATCAGTCCAACTGATTTAAAATAGATAGACTAATAGATCAAGGTCAAGTTGTAAACCTATGATCTTAGAGTTAATATTGTTTTACGTGAAACTTGATTAGGTCAATCTATCTTATAAATAGATGTTGTAATAATTTATTATACATCATGTGATGATGATGAGAGGATGAATGTAGCCCACGAGCACATCTATGGATCAGACTAAAAGTTTCAAGAACCAGAATAATAAAAGGTGAATTTGGTTATCAAGAACCAAGAACAGAGGCTACCGAGCAACATAGGTATTATTCAATCACATTAGGTGATATACTTATACATGTAATCTATAATGGATATGTAATAAACAATAGGATATTGCATACACCAGGTCAAATTGTAATTTTCTTACATTCTAACAAGTGAAGCAAAGTGTAAAAATCCTTTCAAGGTAGATTTAACCATCCAATTGTAAATCTCTTAACCGAGTGCACACTCAATAGTGTTGCAAAAGCTCTTAACAAAGTAGAATTTAATAGGTCTCCACAGATACTCTTAACATGGTAGATCATCAGAAGTGATCAAATTGTAAGCCTTAACCAGCCCCTTCCAATATGCAGATAATGAATAATTTTTGGCTGCCATCCCCACCGCATTTTTTACTTCTTAACAAGAGTTTTCTGCATAATCATATCTTGTGTTATGTGTCAATTAATTTCATGAATGTTTCTATTAATGTTCACATGTTTGATTAAGTTTATGAATTGATAAATCTTACATCAAGATAGCACAGAATAGATGGTTGGATAAACAATTGATTACCTAAAGGATAAATGTTAAAAGATACAAAAGTTTTAGAGGTACTGATTCACCCCTCCCCTCTCAGTACACATATCCCATTAATTCCAACAATTGGTATCAGAGCTAGATCTCCTATTTGGAAAGCTTAAAGGCTTAAGAGAAAATATCATACAATGGAGAAGTACAGACTTGACAGGTGTATTGAGAATCAGAAGCTAGAAATTCAGATCTTCTATGAGCAGTATAAAGAAGCTAGAATCAAGATGAGACAGTTGTTAGATGAAAGAAAGATTATGGAATCTCACTGTAATGAAACATATTACCATGAGGAAGAGATACCAGATTTCTTTGAGTCTTCAGAGTCAACTACAATAAAAGCATCAGGCATATCATAAGAAAGCATCACAAGCCTAAATGAAATCAATTGACATCTGGCTGGACAAGTGAAATCTCTGCAAATCGGTCAAGAGACATAGATGGTAAGAATGATTGATGTCATGAACAATGCTAGACAAGCTAAGCAAGAAAGAACACTAGCTATTGATGATAGAAGGAATATTATTGAAAAGCTACAAGAGAAAGAATCAGAAATACAAAGATTGACAAAACATCATCATGAAGTTACAAATCAGATTATTCTTATGAGTCAAGAGGAAAATAGAATGAATATTGAACTCATTGAAAGAATAGAAGCTATCGGTGAGCTAAGGGAAGAAAATACAAATCTAAAATAAGAGCTCAAAATTCAGCAGCAACATAATGAAATTATCAAGAAAGCTGAAGAGAGTAATAAAAGAATGGATGTTTTTCTTGATGGACAACAAAGAATCAACAACAACACTGGTCTAGGCTATACCAACAATGAAGAATCACCCAATCAAGCTGATCCAAAGAATGTCTATGCAAATCCAAGAACAAGAAGGAAAACATGCAATCGCTGTGAAAATCAAGGCCACACATCAAATGTTTGCAAGAGAAAAATGAAAGGTATCCCTAAATCCACATCTTAATTCATAGGATTTTGTTATAAATGTAACAAGAAAGGACATAAAGCATATGAATGTAAATCTGAGATGAAACAACCTAAGAATGAAACCTACATGGACAAATAATGTCCTACTTGCAAAATGAATGGGCACACAACTCTTGAATGCTGGAAGAAGAAAAAGCAAGCATGGAAGCCTAAAGGTCAAGAAACTACCTATCAACCGAAAAGAGTCAGTAACTAGTATGTATGGGATTACAACACTTGGACACACTGTACAACATGTGGAAGATTTGGTCACATTGCTACAAACTATATGAGACAGTGGACAAGAAATTCTAGAGGCTGGAGTAACCCCGGAATGGCATGCTTACACTGTCATAAAGTTGGTCATCTCAAGAAAGACTGTAGAGACTGAATGACAGAGACGAACACATTTCCCAATGGAAATACCATTGAAGACATCCAGAAGATGAGAAACAAAATGTGGAGGAAATCTACTAACACTGATGAAGTTGGACCAAGCAATGAAATTGGTGACACCCTATCCAATGAATATAGTGACATCACCATCCCCACATAAGCAGAACAAGTAAGTATGGAGCTGCTTTACACTAAGTAGTATTTTACATCAATTCCATAATATGTTGATGAAATGCCAAATTAGCATAAAGTAAAGATGCATCATGGTATTACTTGTTAAAATCTGTGATAACTATTCCATTGAGAAATACATACCGGAATCCATTGGTGTATGCTCAAAGCTGAAACTGCCTACACTTACTGAGAATCTTCAGTTAACATGTAAAAGAAAAGTTGCTAGAATAAATCGAGGCTCGTCGGTAATCAAGCAAGTTGAATAAGTTGTGTTGACAAAACACCGAAACCCATCGGTAAAACTGAGAAGTAAGACAACTGCCCTGAAGCATCGCATTGTCACTAAAGAGAGAAGTTAATATTCAAATCGATGACTCCGTCTTCACACACTGAGGAGTGGTTGAGCATTAATGACTCGTTTTTAGGGAAAACGTCTATAAAAGGACGACAGAGGGGTTCATTATTCACCAGCAAACAAAGTAGAGCGACGAGAGAAAAATTTGAGCACAAATAAATAGCATCATAGAGCGACTTCAACTCGACCCAAAGCACTCCAACAGATCAGTGACCACTATAGGAGTAAACAATAAGTTCCTATGATAACCGAGAACTCTTTTTTATGCATTTACAGAAAATCCCTAAATATCTGAAACAATGGCCACAACTTCAAGAACCATCAAATTGAAGAACATCAAGAAGGATGAGGTTAAACTCATCAATAATTCTCCCTATGAGGAACCCCACTATAATATTTTACCTGAGGTTGCATCACAAGCCAACAATGTTGGAGCATTCTCACGAATACCAACTAGGGTTTTTCTCGTCGAAGACGTGCGAGCATACATCCACTGCAAGATTACAGAAATTGTGACTGAGAGGTGGAACAATCTTTCAAGAAGCTATGTAATGGGGATGGATCCATAAAAGATGAACACAAGAATATAGAAGTGAAAGGTCTCACTAATGCACTATTGTTCCCAAAGGTATTCAAGACTGACTAGATTTGGCTAGGTTTGAGTCGAATTCACAACCACAAGCTATGGCAAGATGAGCCTAATATGATAACCCGAGATGTTATTCATGCAGCCACCAGTTATCCTATAATTGATAAGGTTAAGGCATTGAAACATCCACCCAAGGCTGAGATTGAAAAGAACATAGGAGCCAAGTGTGATGGCAGAGGACTGAAGGTATCCACTATCACCAATGATGAACTAAAATTTGGAGCATGTGTTCTAGGCTACAAATTATTTCAAGCTAGCAGGATGAACAATATAGCATCTGGAGCAATACATACAACTTATAAAATTGTAAAGAAGGGCACTCTGTTGGATCTGTAAAAACTTCTACTTAACCAATTAGAAGAAAACTTGAGAACAATCACAAATGAAAAGAAAAATACATGTAAGTTTGGCTCACTTATCATGTGTATTTTCTTTTACTTCCAAGAATCATTTCCATCAGTAAGAGATGTAAAATGGGATACCACAAGACCAGTCACCATATAGATTGGTGAATACATAACATCACTGGGAGACAACTTTGAAACATTTATGGATGATTACTTTACTAGATTCAAGGACCGAATGCAGAAAAGAGTAAGGATCCCTGAGCAAATTATTGAGAAATTCAAGAATGATATATGTTTCATGGTTGACACTGACCACACATACATCAAACCTGCTATGCCAAGGACAACATGGCTACAACCATTGGACTATGAGGTAAACATTGATCAAGCATCCAATGCAATCGATGCATTGATATTAGATAAGACACAACCAAAGTTCAGAACTTATGAGGAGGCCAAATCAAGAATTAAAACCAGCTTGGTTGTAAACAAAATTGACAGGAAGAAAGATAAAATGGTTAAGAATTTAAAGAAAAGATTGTCGGTTACAGAGGAGGAAACTGAACAAAAGGAAGGAACCGAAGGACAGTCACCCATCGGTGAGGCTGAGAAGGCAAGTGACTCTGAGTCTACAGAGTTAGATACTCTATTACCCACACCAACAAAGAATCCAAGAACCAAAACTACTTCAAGGACAAGAAGCCAAATAGCTAAGGAGTCAAGTCCTTCACCCTTGAAGAAAGGAAAAGTAAGAACCTACAAGAGGAAACTAGTTACACAGAAAAGAGGGCCAACAAAGAGAAGAAGGTTCATTAGAACTAGGGAAGATATTGAGGACACAAAATAAGATGAAGGTGTTCAAGAAGAAAAGAGAAAGATACCTGAAACAGTTGATGAGGTATGTGCCTCCATTATCAAAATAGGTAATGCAAATAGTAGGAAGGTCAAGCAATGGTTAACATTGGATCCCGTGGATCAAAATAAGATTGAGGAGGAATTCATTGAAATGATGTGCATATACCATTACCTCCCAATGCAATGGGAAAACAAAATGCCCAAAGAACTTCAAGATAGACTATCGGCAAGATGGAATTTTGCCTTGCACTTTGAGAAAGAAATCAGGGAAAGAGCCACAGTATCAATCATGCCTCCCGAATCCAAAATGGAGGAAATCAAAGCAATGATGAAGGATCATTCCAAAAGTTTCTCACTGAAGATGAGATCCTACCAAGTGCTAAAAGGATGTCTACTAGTGTTAGACCAAAAAAGTGAAGCCGAATGGAGGAAAATGCTTAATATTCCTGAAAAGGAAACAAGTCCCAAGCCATAGAGAGCTCTAACCGAGAATCAGGAAATCAAGAATGATCAAGCTACTGAGGAAACAAAACCAATCATCATCATAGATGTTGAATTAGACAAGGAGGAACTGGACACCAAAGGCAACAAGGATATGGATGTTGCAAATGAGATATGGTCGGACACCACTATGGACAACATTGAGGAAAAGACAGTCGTTGACATAATCGAAGATCCAGCAGAAGAAATACAAAAAGTTGAAGATGTCACTATTACCAAGGACAAAACTGATGAACAAGACACAACATTTGACACTTCATAGGTGAACATATCAAGAAATATGCCAATATTGATGCAAGCCATCAATATACTTCAAGAAAAAGAAAAATCACTTGGCAAAGATTCAAGCATTCCCGAGGATGCATGGGATGAAGGAAAGAAAGACAACATCGGTGATTAGAGTGTCATCGTAGACACTCATATTGTAACTGAAACTGACAAGGTTACAAAAGAAAATTTAAAGCAAACAGATGGAGACACTACTGAGAAGGATGCACAGACAAAGGAAGATGAAGTACATAAGGATACCAATGAAGGAACAAAAACAAAAGATGACATTCCTGAAGTAACCGAACAAGTTGCTACAGATAATGTAAAGGTTGATATGGAGACGTCCACTCACAACCAACAAGCTGACACCAAATCACAGCAGCAAAAAGAGGAAACACCACAAATAACTTCATCCAACACAATAAACAAAGCCGAGAAGATGGCTATGGTCCTACATTCAAGTGAAACTTAGAAGAAGAAGAAGAAATCCAAAAAGACTAAGTTGGAAGTCACTTTTGATGAGATCATTGAGATACCCAAATGTGACCCAACTACACTGGACTATGAAGCACTTAAAGAGTACGGTGAAATATGCCAAAGGAAGGCACTACAGGAGAAGTTGAGAAAGCAACACCAAGAATCCATGGTACTAGAAACAACTAGGGACATCTTGCACCAGATTGTACCCGATGTTGATGTTGATCAAAATAGACCTATCCTTGATCAACTAGCCACTTTCACTGAAGTCATTACAATGCAAAAAATTGATGTAGAAAAGGCAATTAAGGAGAGAGCAGAGTAGAAATATCAGCACAAACTTGTTGAAAAGATTAGCCAAGAAATGGCAGTAAACAAGGTAAAGCTTTCAGAATTAGTAAGTGAATTAGATCCAATAATTGCTAAAGCTATTTCCTTGATCCAAAAATTGAGCACATTTGACAAATTCACTAAGGAGCATAGTGATAAGATAGCAAAGTTAGATTCTAAACTAGCTACTAGTGCTAAAGGCTTAACCATCGAGGACAATGCAATAAAGTTGCATTATGAGAAAATTGTTGAGGTAAAAAGGTTAAGGCAGGAACTGTGGGAAGCAGAAACATAATGTATTTTTTGAGGCTCACTTCCTAATGCAGACATCCAACTGCCCACATTTACACCCTTGTAGTGTGAGAAATGTCTGTGTTAGAAAAGTATGGGTATAGTTTTCAGATTGAATTGACATGTCACTCTGAAACTTAAGGTACAGTACAAGTAGATGGGTGATAAGATAGATTGTCAATTTGGCATTAATGAGACATGTCCTGGGTTCATAGGATGCATAGTACAAGAGGAGACTTGGGTTCATAGGATGCATAGTACAAGAGGAGACTTGCACGCCATCAACACACCTTCTTAGGATTCAAACCTATGGCTTCATGTCTCCTTCTTTCCTCTTCTTCTCTCTCTTTTTGGGGAATTATAAACAATTGTAAATAGTTGTAAATAAGTGTACAAGGGTGAAATCCCTATAAGTGCATTAGTTTGAGCCATTGTTTGGATCCACAAAGTTGATGATTTTGAGGCACCATAAATAGTAATAGACTAGCTTAGATTTCTAAACTCCTTGCTCTTAGTTTTAGTTTGATCTTTATACTCCCCTTGAGTGATGTATGTGAACCAATGATGGTTGGAGGATATTGTCTTTAATCAAAGAAAGAACAATGAAGTCTCTACTATTTTCAGCATGCTTTAGTCATTGGTAAAATGTGTATCATTTCCATTTTATTCTATCCTCTACTCTATAATGTTGAATGTTCTATGTGTTGAATGGTATCTTTGCCCCTAATGTGAAATGGATTTGACTTCTTTAGCATATATTAGATGATGATAATCTATGTTATTGATTTACTGCATTAGTCTTGAGTAAATTTTGATGGATTGAAATGGTCCAGTGATTATAGGTAGAATTCCATTGTTTTTAACTTTGTTCTATTTTTTACTATTTATTTTTAATCCGTTCTAAAACTCTCTTTCAGGAACACAAGTATTTAGAACCTTCCTTAACCAGCAGGTCTCTTGAACAAATAGTCGTGTGTCCAACTAAGTTGATCCAACACCATTGTGACCCAACATCCAAGTGCTTCAAAGGATAAGAACCCTGGTTCGTTCCCCTCTTTTAGGTGGAGTTGACTGGAAAACACACCCAACTTATCCCACTCTGTTGGTCCGTGCATAAAATCCATGTCAATAAGATTCCATTCTATAAACACTAAAAAAGATTGATTTTTAATTAATTTTCAAAAACATCTAGGGGAAGCATTCTTAAATTTATGTTTTTTTTCAGGATGTGTACACTTCAAAAATTAGTAATTAATTATATATTCATTAATAAAAAATCCAAAAAAATTGGCATTAACTATATGGTGTTAGCTAGTTTCTCACTGGAGCGATTTTAAAAATTCTAAAAAAATTAACATTTTAGGGGGGGGCACAACAAACACTATGTTATGTTTTTATGATAAAAATAGGGCTTTGTGTGGCCCCCCTTTTTGAAACTCTTAATCTATACCATTTAAAATAAAATGAATAGTTTAGAAAATATATTCGGAGCACTACAACTCTCATTCATGTTGTATCTTCAAATTTTGAGTGTAACTATCTTCAATTTCTCGTCAAAGTTTAAATTTTCTGATTTCTAAAAGAAAACAAAAGCGACATCTTAAGAACCGTTGTTGGTCCCCCATCTTGGTGCACTTACCCAATCCTAAACTAGAAAATCAAGATCAATTGATAGTTTTGGATATAATAATAAATTTGTTATTTTGGTACATATTGGAATATTATTTAAACACCAAACATATTTAATATTTAATTATTTTTCCAACATTGGTGTGTGATTCTATTTAAGCTTGATTTTGGCATTACTGGCTAGCCAAGCTAGAACAAGTGTCATAATGCTCTTGTAGTGGGAGAAATCAGTGGACACTTGGCAACAAGAGTTACCTGCACTTCATGCAATGGAATAACTTCCCCTGGTCGTTGGTTTTGAGTGCCCAACTTAGAGATTGAAGTTTTTTCAATAATACATGAATTTGAGCTTCATTTTGCATCATTCAACTTTGTTATTTTGCTAATATGCCATATTGTTCTTCAAAGGTTGATAAACCTAAGGAGAAGGAAGGCTCAAGAATATGATGTTTAATGGTTTCTATGTGGATGAAGGACAAGAGTGTGAAGTTTTGTTTAAAGTATGTGGTTTTAGTAGTGTCTCTTGGTGGTCATTTTGGAGTATTTTGGGTTTTTGGCTATTTGAGTTTACATAAGTGTTTTGGAAACCTTGAGGTCATGGTTTTATGTTATTTATGTGCTCTTTTCATGTATGCCTTCAATTAGAATTCTAGTGTGAATTTTAATAACTTATCTTGATATTTGTTGTTGGTTTAGTGTGTGTATTGGCTTTAGTTTTGGTCACTATTTTGAGTAAAGTTGCATTCAATAAACATATATTGATTTAATCAAATGTATTCAACAAAAGAAATGTCATAAAATTAATAAAATACATAGTTAAATCTATTTAAAATATACATGTTTTCTATCAATGATTGGTGGGATCTAAACATAATCTATAAAAATACACCAAACCACACAAGAATTTTCATAACACCTCTTTGGAGGTTTTGTACATATTTCTCTCACACCAACCACAATTCTAATCATCAACACGATCATCATCATCAAGATCCTTATGAATGGAGTGATCAAACCAACACAACTACCTTTTACAAAAATAATGTTGACACTAGTAGGACACTCCTTTTTTGCAATAAGGAGTCTTCTAGAAACTCCCTCTTTCCATTTCCTTTCGCCCCATGAACAAGAGAGATTTTTTCATACATAGGTCACACAAGTGTGGCATATGTGGTCTATCCAATGTCTAACTTATTCATAATAGTGGTGAGCAAATCTAGAACCACAAAGTCATGCATTAACATTTTCCCATATATGGTCATCCATACAAAGGGGGTCACTTTGGGTAAACATGCTTTAATCCAACACTTGGATGTCTACCAACTTGCCCTAATTGAGAGGTCTAAAGACAACATGTACTCAATTTTTTTATATATTTTGTCTTCAAGTTGATCTAATGTTCACATCATCTTTTGTTACATAGTTAATCCGCCTTTTTTTAATGATATATATCTCATCTTATTAAAAATCTTTTGGAATGCAAGCACTCAACAAATTGATGACATTATTTTACCATTAGTATGCAAACAACACTTTCGGTAAACATAACACCGAAAGATAGGACAAGAGCAAACCAAAAATACAGATATCAAAGATCATTGAAAACTACTAAGTACACAGAAAATCGACGACACAATTTTGGGTGTAAACCGTAAATGCAAAGTGGAAAGGATAAAGAGGAACCCGACAAGAAAGACAAAGTGCAAACCGAGAGAACAACAAAGAGGAACCCGAGAGACAGTTCAAGAAAGGAACACCGAGAGATAGTCTAACTAACTTCAGAGCATAAACGACCGACAGAAACTAAAAGTCAGTTACATCCCGCAAATAGTGGATCTGACTTCCACGTCCGATAAAACAGTCTTATTATATTTATAGAGTCTTGATCTGTTTTTAATACCATTACTTTAAGGACAAAAAACATTATTGTAAGTGTTTTAATTAGTCCAACTGATTTAAAACACATCGATTGATAGATCAAGGTCAAGTTGTAAACCTATGATCTTAGAGCTAATATTGTTTTACGTGAAACTTGATTAGGTCAATCTATCTTATAAATAGATGTTGTAATAATTCATTATATATCATGTGATGATGATGAGAGGATGAATGTAGCCCACGAGCACATCTATGGATTAGATTGAAAGTTTCAAGAACCAGAACAACAAAAGGTGAATTTGGTTGTCAAGAACCAAGAAAAGAGGCTACCGAGCAATAGAGGTATTATTCAATCACATTAGGTGATATACTTATACAGGTAATCTATAATGGATCTGTAATCAGCAATAGGAGATTGCATACACCAGGTCAAATTGTAATTTTCTTACATTCTAACAAGTGAAGCAAAGTGTAAAAATCCTTTCAAGGAAGGTGGATTTAACCATCCAATTGTAAATCTCTTAACCGAGTGCACACTCAATAGTGTTGCAAAAGCTCTTAATAGAGTAGACTTTAACAGGTCTCAACAGATACTCTTAATAGGGTAGATCATCAGAAGTGATCAATTTGTAAGCCTTAACCGACCCCTTCCAATCTGCAGATAGTGAAGAATTTGTGGGTGTCATCCCCACCGTAGTTTTTACTTCCTAACAGAAGTTTTCTGCGTAATCATATCTTGTGTTATGTGTCAATTACTTTCATGAATGTTTCTATGAATGTTCACATGTTTGATTAAGTTTATGAATTGATAAATCTTACATCCAGATAGCATAGAATAGATGGTTGGATAAATAATTGATTACCTAAATGATAAAGGTTAAAAGATACAAAAGTTTTAGAGGTACTGATTCACCCCTCCCCTCTCAGTACACAATTCCCATTAATTCCAACAAAAATCACTCCATTTGATTGGAATAATGTCATTCTCACGTTGCTAGTCAAAATAGTTGACTCTACCGTTTTTCCCTAACTGATTAAAAGGATGTCCTTAGGGGCTTGTGATTTCTCCCACTCCAAGGGATGATGACCATTCCACAATTCATGTCAAATAATTAGTTGCCTAAATTCCTAATATTCTTAGGGAGATGACTTAAATTTATTAACAATTTTTGGAGCAAAACACATAGAAGACATAAAAATAGACTTGACTAATGACTCTTTAATATAATTATGTTGGAATATATTTCAAGATGATGTAAACTATTAGGATAGAGTTCAATCTAATCATTCGTGTACATACAATCTCTTATTTTAGATATCTTTTATGACCGTTACATGTGGAAATCAAATCTATGCTTTTAATGCATAAACCTTTATTCTATACCTCCAATTGAAATGTTAACAAATCTTTTATATGAACATAGACCATCATATAATTTATTATATAACTTTTTAGTAAAACTTTTTTATTTAAAACTTTTTTTTGAGGTACACTGTTAGTCCATAATTTGTTTTGTTTATGTAATTTGCTTTAAAAACCTTTTTATAGAAGAAAGTTATATTTAACTTATTTTTCAAATTAGAGATTTAATTAATAGCTCTTAAATTGTTCTAAACAGAAACAAACAACACTAACTAAGTAATTAATTAATTAATTGTATTTTATAGTCTACAACGATCTGGTTTTAGCAGTATGTAAGACTCCCCAAACTTGAAACAGTAGATTGATTGTTTGCCAGCTTACATTCTAGATGCCCCACATAATGGATGCCTCAAATAACATAGACAAATTAAATTCTCTGTAATTGCAGGTAATAATGGTTTTATGGAACCCAATCACAACCAAAAGAAAACCCCGCGCCATATATATTAAGGATTCAATTTGGTGTAGTTGACAAATTATGAAATGTTAAGCCGGCCAAGCTCATTCCTGAAAGGAATTTTTAGATCAGAGGATTTGCATACAAGAGTATAAATATAATATAAATAGGCAGTCGCACCTTGCATAAATATTTCTTCCCGCCATATATTTTAGGGTACGAGAGAATGCTTATTGAAGGGTGGGCACTCGGCCATTCCATTGGGATACCTCTGAAAATCTTGACAGTAATCGTAAATCATATAATTTTTACGAACAAATTGGAGTGCATGTCTTTGAAACCTATTGAGTTTGGGAGAGACGAATGAATCCAAATAGCCATGGGCACATTTTTTGCCCACATAACCTGGTTGAGAACATCCACTGATCATGAAATTTGTGTAGGTGGACAAAAATGGCTGATAACTGTAATTAGCTTTGTATTTCCCTCCATCTGTTGCCCAGGCAGAGGCATCCCAAATGGTTGCATACACAGACATTGGCTTTGATGGGTATATCACTCCCAGGCTCTTCACCTTTGGAAATCTCCTTATTGGGATACTGTCCACCATAAATCTGTAACAACAGTAAGTACCCACATTCAAAACCTGATTTTTACAGTCCATGAAAATGAGTTATTAATTTTTTAAGGGTTTTTCATCAACATGATTTGAAGCATATTTTTAAATTTTTTAAACGACATGATCACACTTTATAATACAACATTAGAATTGATGAAAAAATAATCATGACCCAGAGGAGGAAGAAAGAATTACAGGATTTGATGAGGGTTCCACAAAATGCTGTAGTTGTGAAAGTCTTTGGTTGGATCAAACCACAGATGAAAGTGTTGTTCTCTGCCTGTGAGATGAGATCCATCCCCTGTACCATTTCCATACACATTGGTCTGCAGTTTATAAGGCTCCCCAGGTATTGTTCCCAAAAACTCTATATCTACTTCATCATGCCAACCCTCATAGACCTGATTGTTTGACAGCTGCATTTATTCTCCTAGATTAATAATTTCCCACTCAAAAACAACCTTCAATGGTAAAATGTACTATTCATGCGCAACATATTATCAAGTTGCAATACTGTCATATTCATCAACTTGAATATGAATTGCTTGCATCATCCTGGCTACACTCATTTGAAACAAATATTCAGAAATTGCACCATTCTGGCTACACACCTTTCAAACAAATATTCAGAAATTGCATCATTCTGGTTACACCCATTTGTAACAAACATTCAGAAATTGCATCATCCTGGCTACACCCATTTGAAACAAACATTCAGAAATTGCATCATTCTGGCCAATACCCATTTGAGACAAACTTTCAGAAATTGCATCACTCTGGTTACGCCCATTTGAAACAAACATTCATAAATCGCATCATTCTGACTACACCCATTTGAAACAAACATTCATCATTCTGGTTACGCCCATTTGAAACAAACATTCAGAAATTTTGCATCATCCCCTCTACACCAATTCGAATCAAACATTCAGAAATTACATGATTCTGGCTACACCCATTTCAACCAGACATTCAGAAATTGCATCAATTCTGGCTACACCGATTTGAAAAATAACATTCAGAAATTGCATCATCCTGGTTACACCAATTTGAAACAAACATTCAGAAATTGCATCATCCTGACTACGCCCATTTGAAATAAACATTCAGAAATTGCATCATCTTGGCTACACCCATTTGAAACAACATTCAGAAAGTCTAACATATTATCTGCTACAAATGAAACGCTTTGAGAATTACATAGAATGAAGAGATAATTCCTGCAGTGTAGCCGGACTGGAGCCTCAGAGCTGCATTGAAGAAACCATACATGTAGGTCTTCTTTGATTTGAATCCACATCCTACACCCAAAAAGAAAACAATGAGTAAATGAAGTTATCAGAGGCATTGAGATACAATGAAATGAATACAATGGAATGAAGCACCTATTCATTGCATTTGCAGAAATCTAGAATAAAGATGCAATTCTTTTGAATGGTGATACCTGAAGATACGTCTAATGTTAAAGTGACAGAAGATTCATCTTTTGACACCACTTGATGTTGGGGACCCCAAAGATTGGAATAGCCTTGGGGAAACTTCATTGTTTTGAAATTATCAGTTACAGGCATGCCTTGCAAGAATGGTAGCATATGGTTATAAGTTGCAGCAGCAGATTTAGCTGAGAAGTCAATGAATGGCCATAGCAAAATGAAAATAAGATTGACATGAAGAAAAGTAAGAAGCTGAGGCATTGTACAAGGAAAGCTACTACTCTGTTTATTGCTGTTGATGGTAATGGGAATGTTTTGTTGTTGTGGTCATGGAACTTCTTAGCCATATATAGGGCAGAGAAACTGAGAAGGATGATGATAATTGAAAGCAGAAAAAAGAAAATGGCAGACAGAATTGAGAGTGATTTCTATTACTCTTGGCTTCCTTAGGAACAAAGCCTAATTCTTGGACTTGAGTGTTGAGGTCAATACACTGACTGATACATGATAATTACATAACTGAAACAAATGTGACGGTTGGAAATTCTCAAGATTTACTTGGGTTTCACTCAACATCATGAGATGTTAGGGACTTCAAATGTTTAAATATGTTTGGAAGTGGGAAACATCAAATCACAACTTTTTATCTTTGTTGTATTATTGAATTTACTAAATCTTTCAAGAGCGCAGTCATTGATCTCAGACTATTGGTTCTTAGCCGAAGATGTTTCAACCTAAAGCTTGTTTTCCCATGTCAGATAGCTGAAACCACTTTGTGGACGAAGATCCCTCCATAAGAAAAGGGTTAATCTTATATTGTTGCCTTTCATAACAACCCATTTCTTTCAATGAACTTGAGTTGTGTAATTTTTGCAAGCTTGGACATGTAGCCACATGTTGAGACCTAAACGTATAGATTATATTATCTAAAATTTAGTTAATTTCTAGCTGATGATTAATTTGGTAATGCATTTATAATTAAAAATAATAATCTGAGTTGAAAATTATGATGTTTTATTTATCAGTTTAAAATGATATGTGATTGGCTGATGATTATTTTAAAGAAAAATGTTTCTATATAAATATTTAGCTTAAATTAATAGTCACAAACAAATAATTAATTGAGATATATGAATTGAGATTGATAATTGAAATAAACTTTGAATGTGTAGAATAATTTCCTTGATTTGATGTTTTCCACCACTTATGGAATGTTTTTGATTAGGGGAAAATAGGTTTTGAAGGGACCACAAAACCCTTTTACAAACAGATTTTGAGGGGGATCTGGAACCAATATAAACAAATAGCTGCACAAGATAAAACATATCAAACCAACAACTAACCAAGAACCTCTTATCGAATGCTATGATTGTTAGCCTTCTAAAGTTTTAAGATGTTTAGATAATCATTCTAAAAGGGTTTGAAACCTTTCAAGAACCCACCTTTACCAATAAAATCAAAATGATGTAGATATCTTTGTTTAGTTGTCAATAATCACCAAGGTTCATAACTTATGCAATCTAATGCTGAATTGTTAATCAAATAGTGCACTATTAAGGTTTACTTTTATGAGTACAAAAGTGATCTTCATGTTTGTGGTAATGAATTAAGTGCGCATATTCAAATCTACTAGTTGCAAATCTAACTAGAGATAATTCTACAAACTAAAATGTATTTGCCTTTATTTCTAGTGTTTGGATTATTAAGAGCATAGGGCAAGGAAAAACAAAGTTTACAAATGCCTTAAGATAATTTGTAAAATTACATGGGTCAAGTTTTCCTTGGTCAAAAATTCCTAATAGAGTAGCTTTAAAACTTTGCAAATAAATAATTAAATAAATAAACTCAAGGCAACATTTGAGCAAGACCCTCAGATGATGTCACAAGTAAATAAATGTAGATATATTGTCTTTTAATCTTGTTAATCTATATGCTCTTCTCAACATGACTTCAAATGAGCAAATGAATGTCTTTAAATGCAACAACAAAATAAATAAATGTGCACTAAGTTGACCCTTACAATGGCTAATAAATTGATTAGTGACGTGTTCTTTCAATTTCAAATTTTTAAAAGGTTAAGGTTTGAATAACAAATTTAGTTGTCAAGTTGGAGGAGGAAGGGATCTCAAATGTGGGAGACATAAAGTTATCTTTTATTGCTATTCTTTTTTCTGTATCATTTATCTTGGTAATTTATATTCTTTATTTTCTTGTTCAATCTTTATTTAATTTTGTGATATTTTGGAGTTTTTTATTTTCTTAGTAGTAATTTGTTTGTGGTAGAATTCTCTTTACATTTTGATTTTTTTTTGTTTGTTCTCACTTCTAGGGGCCTAAGGTCTTTTCTTCTCATGGCATTGCTTCTATCTCATGCCTTCATGTAGAGAGAGTTTTCTCAACTCATAAGGAGGGTTTGAAAGTGATAGCTCAAAAACTTTCAAAGAAGCCCTAGTTTCTAGAGAGAAAATGTCTATGTATGAAGGCACTAAGTTTGTTGTAACTTTTATTGGAGGGATCATTTAGCATATGAGTAAATAAATTGTCTACAAGGTGAGCAATCTCCTATTATATCCTACAAACTTAGCGAAGGAATGATCTCTATGATTGAAAAGGGAGATCCAAACTCAAAACACATGTATTTTTTCATTCGACTTACCCTTGAGGCTTTGTGCTCATATAAAATATTTGATGACTACCTTGCTTTGATCTAGGAACAAAAAATTGGAATTTGTGTGAAAAGATTCAAAAGGGATATTTTTTTGCATATGAAAGGTAATAAGATGTAGAAAAGAGTTTTCTTTTTAAATCTTCAAGATTGTAGGCCGCTCTGTCTTTAGATCCTTTGCTTGTGATCTCATTTCAAACCCTAGAGATTTATTTTATAAGTCTTTCCCTTGAGTGGATCAAAATATGTAATGTACCTTCTAGCTTCTAGTTTTGTTACCCATGTTGGTGTATATAGCGACTTTATCAAACTAGTTAGCTTGTAGCATACCTAGATAGATTCCTATTCACTTTGCTTAAGTCTCTAGACTTAGATCTTTTTTTGTCCCATCTCATTTAAAAGACACATTTCCTTGCATAGTGAGACACCTATTGCATGTACACTAGCTACTTGCTAACACACTTGTCAAGTGCTCTCACAAGCATCTCATGTTTGTGTTGGCAAAATGGTCAACACTCCCCTCAAGATTCATGACAAGGGACTAATCGCCTCCTGTGGATTCTATAAGTCTAGTGGTTGTATCAGGCATTTTTAGGTTGGTCTTTTGGCGCAATGACAACTACACTTCTAATAGGTGGTATCAGAGCTTGGTCATAGGTTTGATTCCCCTCGGGTAACACAGAGGGGGAGATTGTTGGAAAATGGTGAGTACTCCCCTCAGGATTCATGACAAGGGACTAATCGCCTCCTATGGATTCTATAAGTGTAGTGGTTGTATTGGGCATTGATAGGTCGATATTTTGGTGCAACGACAACCACACTGGTAACAGTTTGGAGGGGTAGTAAGTTGTTACCTACCTTCTTACTTCACTTGCTTGGATATATATGCAAGCCTATCATTTATATTTTACTAATGCTTTGATATTACTCATTTGGTCTTTGTGTGCTCATGGCTTGTGGAAGTTTGGTATTTTCTTATTGATCTTAGAAATCCTAACATGGTCTCAGAGTAGATTTAGCAGGCTTGTAGAATTTTTCTCTTTTCTTATTAATCTTAGAAATCCTAACATGGTATCAGACTAGGTTTAGAAAAACCCTTCCCAAATCTTGCACCTAACCTAATCAAGTGTTCACCATAGAGATATTTAGCGATTGATCATTGGCTTGTTTTTTCTACTAGTGATTATTGGGTATTGAAAAGATGAATAACTTGTTTATTACAATAGAGTTGATCAAAGGCTGATTTTGACGACTTGCAAGCATTGGTGTTGTAGAGTCCAACTCTAATGATCTACGTACATTGTGAATTTTGACCATTTGTGAATGTGGAATCTTTGTTCTTGCTAAAATTCTACATATTAGAATGTGGCAATGATTTAAGAAAGGTTTTCTGGCTCTCAAATTTTTGGGAATACTTTTAAGGAAATTTTTTTAGTCATCTTTCATTTTCATGTATGAAGAGAGAGTTGGAACTAGCATCTTTGAGCTCACTATGCATGGCCTACAAGTTTTGTTTTTTGAAGGAATAGATGGAAGAATGTGTTTGCACCACCTTTTCTCCTGAGCAAAACCCATAAAATCATTTGTGATAGGGTGTATATGATATAGAGGGAGGCCAAACTACTTTGAGCATGATAATGGTGTTGTAGAGGTCAACTAATGTTTTACATTGCAAAATTTGACATTTTATGATTGTGGAAATTTTTGCTCACTATCTACATATTAGAGTGTGGCGATGATTTGAGAAAAGTTTTTCAATTTTAGAAAACAATTTAAAGTAATTATTTTAATCATGTTTCATTTTCATATAGAAGAAAGAGTTGGCACCATCATCTTTGAGCTTACTAGTTATGGTCTACAAGTTTCTTTGAAGAAATGCAAGAGTGTGTGTTTGCACCATATTTCTCTCTCTCTCTTGATTAAGACCCATAAATTTATTTGTGGTAATATTTTTGTGATATCAAAGGGAGGTTAACCTACATTAAGCCTATGAGGTCATTCTCATTCCCAAATGTGCCTCTTTGAAGCAGAAATTCCAAGGTTTTGATGATTCTAAGTTTGTAGAAGAATTTCATTTGCAAAACTATGACCTCCCTTTTTTTTATGTAGCTCCCATACCCTACACACAAACCAAACTACACCCACGTGGTGATTCCTACAACCTGCAAAGAGGCCTTCAACTTTCATTGTTGTGGCCTTCATCACCCAAGAAACGATGATAGCAAAAGACCATGACTTTGCTCCTACTCGTAAAATTTTTCATGCATCAAATCTCTGCATAGGAATGTTCAAGTTTTCTATTAAGTCCAAGATTTAGGGTGATTCAAAATAAAATATTGAGAAAGGTTTGCTTGCAAGCTTGAAGCCATATATTGAGATTGAGAAAGATTTGTTGATGCTCTTCAGGTTGTGATCCCAATAACCACTGATATCTAGCTAATAAAGGAGTTAGACTACGAGATGCTTTGTTGGTGATGGATAGGGTGTTTAGGCTGGGGTTCTATGGAAGGTTCATCTTTAAAAATAAAGTTGTAACTGCTTGAGAGTTTTTAGGGAATTTTGAGAGCTACTAGTCCCATGAAATTTGTAGTCTAGTTTATCTTAAAAGTTGAAGCTCCAAAATTTAAGGAAGGTGGTTTCCTATATTTTGTGCATGATAAAAGTAAATTCAATAAATTAATTGTGCTCCAAAATAATTTTTAACTAAAATCAAAACTTATATGTTTAACAAGTGACAAATAATATTCCAAAGCTGGTGGAGCAATTTCTAGCCCCACCTCATTTTCACCAACTCCCTAAAAAGTAGGAGCTTCTATTTTTCAGGAAATGATTCCAAATATTCTTGTAGCCCCCCATGAGACCCACCTTAGTTTTTCATGTTGCTTCACATAAAATAATTCTAATCATCTCATGGATGTCATCAAAACTCATTCATTCATTCAATTAGCATCTATATAAATACTTTTTCATTATATGACTCTTCTCTAGTGACTTCCAAATAGGTTCCTAAAGACTTGGTTTACCAAGCTCCACGCAGCCCGCGGGGATCTCAATGCCCTCTAAAAATGCTAAAATTAGTCATCTCTAAAAAAATTGTGAGTATAAAACTTATTATTCTTGTCGTGCCTCCTTTTACACATTTATTTGCTGCTAATGTGTACACCTTTCAACGAGCACTATCAATTTATCATCACATAGCCTCCTCAAACTCCCATTTTACAATCAAAATAACTCATTACATTTATTGCATAATTGGACGCTTAGGTTTGATATCATAGCATGTTAGAGCATTGTACCTTAATCTAGTTCAAATGTATTAAAATAGGTCATTTATAGATGTTTTTTGTTTAACAAATTTTGATTGATAGCTCAAAATTGAGGACTATTTTTACAAAAGTTAGTGTTTTCGCATTGCCTATGGGTTGTACCTTGATGATGGGTGTGAGGTATTCCTTGGGGTCCTAATCTATATTTTATTCTATGAACTATATTCTTCACTTGTAAATTAATTTTCTATAATCTCTCTTGAAGAGGATTTTTGTTCCCCCTAGGTTTTCTCCTCTACTTCTAGTTGCGATAAAATTATATATGATTACCAAATGTGACCTAATAGTTGAGACTCGTCGTCATTACTACATTACTCCCTAAGTTACACATAGTGGTTGGAGGGCATGTTGGCATAAAAAGTGACTTAATCAAAATAGTTAGCATATAACATAGCTATAGGAAGTCCTATCTATATTGTCTAAGTCTCCATAAGATACTTTTAGTCTTTTGTCTGACCTAATTTAGTTGAGGTGTATCCTCACTTAGTGAGACACCTATTTCATGTACATTAGTCACTTGATCACACACTTTTCAAGTGTGCTCACAAGTGTCTCATGTTTAGAGGGGTAATTAATTTTTGTTTCCCACCTTCTCACTCCACTTGCTTCCCTATATATGCAAGTCTATCATGTACATTTTACTCAACATTTGACATAATTTATTTGGTCTTTGTGTGCTCATGGTTTTTGGAAGTTTGGTATTTTCTTATTGATCTTGGAAATCACAAAAGCTCCAAGTTAACAAATTCTTAGGGGAAGTTATCAAAATGGAAGATACAAAATTTGCACTTCCTCATATGGATGCAATGCCATTAATTTATTTGAAGAATGATAATTACTTAAATATATTTCTATTTCATTTTCTAGTTTAAGTTTACATGAAAAGTTGAAAGTTTGGGTGGTTGAGACTCTTTTTTCTATAAAAGATGATCATTTAATGATAAATAATCTACTTTTAAATTATGCCTTAAAATGATAAAAATAGTGGTTGTTGGTGAGGAAAACATTGATTGATAGTACAATTAAGAATATGGATATTAATATTACTAATAAATTATTGAAGGACGATGAAATTGAATGTGATCTAACTTCCCAAAATATTGTCGAAGATCATGTTGAATTTATTTTTTATTTAGGTTAATTATGATAAGGAACTTATTCCCATTGAAGTTAAGTAATATAGTAAATATATCCCTTCTCCCAATTTGATGAGTCATAAATTTAAATGATTAGCTGATAGTGTAATACCCTTCCATGTTTTTCCCTTTTCTTATGTGTCTAAGAACTTATGCTTGGCTCTAATGTGTGTGTGTGTGTGATACTTTATTAGGTATGCGTGTGGAGATACTTATATGATCTACTTTCATGGACTATTCATGACGTCTTGATAATGTTATTGATGATTTATGCATATGATAGTCATATTGATGTTGTCAGGGCTACTTCTTATGATTTCCTTATGACACTGATTTATGATGGTGACATGTTATTTTTATTATCATGATGAATATGATATGTGCTAATGATGTATTTTTGTTGAGAATATTGAGGAGATGTTTGCATTGTTTTCATTGATGTCAAAACCCTTGTACCAGTTTTACGTCTGTACCGGTTGGTTGTCCATTGGTTGTGCTTCAGTATGGTGCAAATCAAGTTCATTCTATAAAAAAAAAATTTGGTAATCGATTATCATGATGGGTGTCTTGGTTCTAGCTATTGAAATATATCCTTTTGGTACATCTATGATATTTGGTGAATGAAGTAGTATGAATTTTTGGGTGGATATAATTGGTTTTTGTGTTTTAGATTTCTTCCAAGTATCCCTACTACCTGGACATTCATGCAGTATATCATATGCTTTTTGGTATAACAATTATATTCAGTTTCTAGATAGGTTCTATATGGTTCTATCTATCAGTGGGTTAAGAATCTTTGTAGATCAATACATGGTCTTGGTGTGGTGTTTCCATTGGCCCAAAATATGTTTTCCTTTTGGTGTTTACAATATGCAACGTGATTATCTTATGTGTGACCTATCTTTGGGTCCTACGGTAAGGTGGTGTGAAGTTTTCATATGTGTGACCTATTCTTTAGGTTCGGTGCTAGTGTATTAAACTATGATGTAATATCTTTTATAACTCAAGCTGACATGTTTTTTGGCTAGGCCAACATATATATTTGTGCTATCATTTTGTCTCTAGTGTGGAGATGGATTGAGATCACTGAAGATGATATGATGTGAATTTCATTATGCCTCATTGGTGGTAATTTGTGTGAGAAAAAATAAGAAAATTGAAGGATATTGTGTAGACAAAGCTAAGGCTTATAAAAGAAGGAAGTGTTCAATTTTGCAGAAGGATAAAGAGGTGTTGGGAGAATATTTGTAACTGGATCAGCTGCCGTTAGATACTACTGGGGTTTCAATTAGAAATCTCTCATGCATATGAAGATGCAAATATCATTTCACATTTTTTCTATAAGATCTTTGTATAAATCTTTTGTATCAGGGCAATTAGCCAAACCGGTAGTGAGCTTACATGCAGTGAGAAAAATGGCAGTGAGCCTTTGTAAAAATAACCTTAATTGGTGTTCATTTCATGAGAATTATTTTTTCCATGGTTTTTCTCATCTTGGGTTTCCATGTTATATTTGGTGTTATGGTATTTATTGTTCTTACTATTTAAAGTCTATATCCATTTTATTTATCTATGTCATTGATGTTTATACCAGTTCAATAAAGTTTGTGAAAAGAATTTTGGAATAATTGATTCACCCCCCCCCCCCCNAAAGTTTGTGAAAAGAATTTTGGAATAATTGATTCCCCCCCCCCCCCCCTCTTAGTTATTTGGCTTGTTTAACAATTGGTATCAGAGCTTCATCCCTTGCAAGTTGGGCTTAACTTCTTAAGGGGGATATTAGATGTTTGAATAGACAGAAATAGAATAGTATTCTGATGAAGATTGGCAGATCGTGATGGATGACATTGATAGCACTAAATCAGAGAATGAGGGGCTAAAAAAACATTAAGGAAGTGAATGCATGTATCTCAAAGCTGAGGGAAAAAATATAGAAATTTAAAGAAAGACACAAGGAAGTAAGCCAGGAATTAAAGGAGTCAAAAGAAAGTGTGGTGAATCTGAGAAAACAGTTGGATGATTTCAAAAATACTAAAGAATTTCTCAAAGATAATATCAGGAAAAAGATGGAAGATTGGAAGAAGACCAACATAGATCTAAAGGATACCATCAAATAGAAAATGGAGGAATGGGAGAAAATTGAACAAAATTTCAAGAACATTATCAAGTAGAAGACAAATGAAAATGAGAAGGAGGAATAGGAATTAAAGAAGAAAATATTTGTGAAAGCAACAATATTTTGAATCATCTTTCATTCTTGTAGAAAATTCACAAGGACAAGGAAGGTTTAGGTTTCACCGATGAATGTTCAAATCTAAATAACAAAGGAAAAACAAGTAAGTTGAAACATAAGAAAAGTCTGAGGTAACAAGAAAAGTCAAGAATCCAAGAACATCTACAAGGAGGCTTCTTGTCAAGAAACCAAATCTTCAGTGTACTTATATTTTAATGGTTACTGTTTTATATGCAAGAAATTTGGTCATAAGGCTATTGAATGGAAGATCAAGAAGGAACGTAATGTTCTATGTTTTAGTTGTCATAAGTTTGGTCATAATGAAAATAAATGTAGAAGTCAAGTATCTAATCTAGTTAAGAGAAATGGGATGAACAATATCTTTCATGGAAATTTCTCTTTATGTCACAATTATGGTCACACGGCTAATCAGTGCAAATCTAGAATTCAGTTAGTGAGATCAGGACAAAGGAAGGTCAATTGTTTCAAATGTGGTCATACTGTTTATTATGCTAACACTTGCAAATCTATTGGTTCTTCGGTAAAGTCTGGGAATGATAACAATATCACATTTTTAGGTGAATCTCAGAAGACAATCATGGTATGGAAGAAGAAGGAAGCTAGTGAATTTTGTTGTACTCGATCCCGATACTAGCTCTTTCGGTAAATGAGCCTACTACTTTGGCTTATGGAGAGTATTAAAATGTTAAATCTATCACTTCCTCTACTCAGGTATGATATCAATTTCATCTTTCATGTCTCTAGTATGTTTGGACATTAAATCACTATTATATTTATTTTTGTTTAATTGATGTGCATTGTACAACTGATTATGTTAGAAATATAAATTCTCAGTGGGAAAAGTAATTATGAGAAGTTAACGTTAAAAAGTTAATTTTTCAAATCATTTGTCACTATTACAAAGAATAAATTGAGAATTTTGCAGAACTCATGGGTGAATGGTAAAAATTGTTCAAGTGCAAAAATTGAATCAAGAATGGTTGTTCGTGATTAAGCTTTCATCGTGTCAAAAATGCTTAAAGGAGTGAAATTAGAGGAATTTTATGATGGGAAGGTCAGGAAATTAGAAGTGGGGTTATTTGTAGAAGGGTTACAAAGAGTTCATGTCCTAGGTTTGGACATTTGGGGATAATTTCTATGGTTTATAGAAAAGGAATCTATCTTGTTTATGTTGAGCCGATTCAAGAATGCAAATCTGTTATTAGAGAAATCCTATATGGTGATGAAGGAGGTAATTAAGTAGATTACAGGTTTGTGTAGTGTTTGAATTCTTCCAATGAATAATTCAGTGAAGTACAAGCAGGTGAAGAATTTGATTGGCATCAACAAAGATCAGTTCTCCCTATTGATTAACACCCTTATCGATCTGGTGGAGTGGTATGTTTCCTATGGAATCACACACACACACACACACACACACACACACACACACACACACATTGAAATCATGTATGTGCTATATCTTCTATAGTTTTTTATCTAGCACATATTTAATGGTTAAGAAAAACATGGAATTTGATTTGTGTAGTCTACTATTGGAAAATGTATTTGAAAATATCAAGATGTCATTACAAAAAGGTTATGCCTTCTAGTTTGGATATCTGGTTACATGTTTGGTGTTTTAATTTTTAAGATCACTATTAGGTAAATAGAACATTAAGTGAAAGTTCTTCATCTCTATTGGGAAGAAGATTCACAAATATTAAGAGTTTCTAGAGAAGAAAGAGGATGCTTGTAAGGGGTACTTTGTAACTTTGCAGATGAATATTTCTTCTGGTATTTTTATTTCTGGTGTAGTGGTTGTTATCCATGTTGAGGAGGGTTCCTCCTCTAGTAAAATAAGATTGGAGGTTGTTATTAGCATTTACCTTCCCGAGCCGAAGAGAAGGAAAATCAGTGAAAAAGGAAAAGAAATTGTTACTATTTCATAACAAGAAGAAGAAAAAGAAGAAAGTGAAAAAGAAACAAAAGAAAAGGAAGAAGAAATGGAAAAGGATTAGGTTTCCCCATCTAAATCAAATTCTATGGAATTTGATGTAGTTTAGATAATGTCGGAAGGAGATTTTGATAGAATTGGCGACATGTCATCCAATTTCCCTTCGAACAGAAGAACAAAGATAGAGACTATAATAGTTGAACATTTTATTAGTAAGAAAACCATTATTTTTAATGTATATGGTATGTTATCATATAATTTGATAAATATTATTGAGATAATATTTTTGTGGGATGGTGTGGACTATAGAAAGTTCAAAGAAGAAATTAAGAAGAAATCTACTGATGCTAAACAAATATTATCTAGATTGATCGATAAGACAAAAGGATGCATAAAAGAAATTTCTAATATTTATTGATATTGTCTCTAGTGACCTACTGTGATTGACAATTTTAGAGGTAGGATTGAGGTCATTGAGTTAGAATTGAATGATTTGGGCAAAAGCTATAAGTACTTAAAGGACAAAGGTTGAAAACAAAGAATCAGAGTTGATCAACTTCAGTATGAGATGTTGCATATACAGAGACAAAGAGAGGATTTAGTGAAGACTTTCTAGTTGGTGAAGGATTTGGTTGAGGTTCAGTTAGAACATCTTTCCAAAATTATTTCTCATTCAAAATACTATGAGTGTCAGTTTTGGTCCCTGGATTGGACTTCATCATTTGACATGTCAGTGCATCATGATGGTTTGTGTGCGCAAATGAGTTTGCCTGTGAATTAGTGGAAGATGAATCTTTCTATTATCAAGGAAAGGTATAAGAAAGTTTTTCTTGTGAAATCATTTTTTCCTATTTGATTATCTAAATAATGTTGTATGGCCCTTTTCTATTGTGGAAAAAAAAGGGGAGATAAATTTAGGAAGGAAAATTGAAAAAGCAATATCTAACTCAGTGGGAGTTTTTAGATCTTTTGGAGTTTTTCTATTTTGTTATTCTTCCATCAATACCAAAGGGGGAGATTGTTGAGAATATTGAGGAGACGTTAAAATTATCGTCATTGATGTAAAATCCCTTATACCGATTGCATGTTTGTACTGGTTGGTTGTTCGTTGGCTATGCTTCGGCATGGTGTAGATCAGGTTCATTCTATACATTTATTTTTTGGTAATGGATTATCATGAAGGATGTCTTGGTTTTGTCTATTGAAATGGATCTTTTTGGAACATCTATGATATTCAATGAACATAGTAGTATGAAGTTTTGGGTGAATATAATTGGTTTTTGTGTTTCAAAGTTCTTCGGGGTATCCCTGTTACCTAGACATTCATGCAGTATATTAGATCATTTTTGGTATAACAATTATATTCAGTTTCTAGACAAGTTCTATGTAGTTTTATCCATCAAAGTGTTCAAAATATTTGTAGATCAAGACATGGTATTGGTTGTGGCATTTCCATCGGCCCAGAATATGTTTTTCTTTTGGTGTTTACAATCTACAACTTTCTTATCTTATGTGTGACCTATCTTTGGGTCCTTTGGTAACATGGTGTGAATTTTTCATATGTATGAACTATTCTTTAGGTCTGGTGCTATCATATTAAACTATTATGTAATATATTTTATAACTCAAAGCCAACATGTTTTGTGGCTAGCCCGACCTATGTAATTGTGCTATCAGATGCACATACATACATACATACGTACAAACATATATACACACGCGTACATACATACATATATACATACATACATATATGCATACATACATACATACATACATACATACATATATATATATATATATACATATATATATATATACATA
>MU228368.1:1017287-1028270 GCA_018584345.1 Thuja plicata | reverse complement strand
TAAGTGATTGGTTGGGGTATGAGTCTATGTATGAGTTCAGCATTGGTTGAATTGAGTCCAAGGATGGAGGGCGGGAGTTCAAATCAATTTGAGTCATGATGGCTAGACAAGGAAGTGAATTCCTTGATTTGAATTACATTAGAAAAAATTCTTTGACCATAAAGCAATAGGAAAAAAACAAACACTAAGTTACCACCATACAAATTATTAAGATATGATATTTTCAAAATAACATAGTATTCTATTTCAGGAATATTTATAAAACATTACCTCAGGTGTTCGAGCTACCCATCTACGTGTACTATAAAGAGAAATTATTGGTGTGCTTGTAACACTAGGTGACCCTGTAATGCATATTATTCATGTATCAATTTAGATTCTTCTATACATAAAATTTTATTTACTTTTAACAGATTTAGGTAATTAATTAAAATAACATGTCAAAACACAAATTTAAACAAACCCGTGTTAGCTCTAAACAATACACCATCGATAACAGATCATCTGTGAGGGCCACATCCTCAGTAGTGGATGCCTAAAATCTTTTTCTGCAATGTACACATGAAAGGGATGTCGAACCATCCACACTCGCCTAGATATCTACCCCATCACATATACCATTACAAATGATGCAGATATGCTCAATGGGTTGGGCTGACCCTGGAAATGTATCTAATGATAATGGATCTCGCACGGGATGAGATGATCCCAATGGTGCATCTGATGGTGATGGAGCTAGTGCAAGATGGGATGATCCTAATGGCACATCTGATGAAGATGGAGGTGGCACTGATCCATCCTCTCCAACTAACTGAGTGCCATGCTGGATAATTACATCAGTCAATGATGTAGCTGCATGAAGAGTCTATATATCCATAGAATCCTTCACCACTACTAGGACCACAACATGAATGAGGGGTTTTCTCGCAGTACGTCTCCTCTCTTTTGGTTGGGTAATCCTATGTGCCCTAGGTCTATCCTACGCAGAGCCTCTCCCTCTACCCTGGAACTCACGAAAGTCAAAGTAATTTAGCTTCTCGCCAATGATAAACTCACAGTATCACTTCCTCAAAAAATATAAAGGAACCTCATTATTATTACAAGGTGGTTGGTCAAATACCATGTACCACCTATCCCAAAAAGCTGATTGCATCCCCCTATGAACACACCAATGTATAGGAAATAATTTTGTATTAAAATATTCTAGGGAATTGATAGGATGAGGATCGGTGAAAAGGGCACATATGTCACATTTTTCTATGCCTTTTCTTTTCACATCCTCATAGGATAAACCATCAGCATAAAATGTACAACACCTATCCCTCCACGAACCCCATTTTGTGACCTCTTGAGACACCTCATTTTCACTATTGGACATTTTTTCTAATGTAGTGGCGAGGGTAGAGTGATGCTGAAGACCGGAAGCCTTCAACCTATTGACCAATATATTAATTTGTGCACTATTTTGATTAAGGTGTTACACAAGGTCTTCTTCTGATGCATCTACATGACCTAATGACACATGTGGAGGGTGTACAGGTGGCGATGGTTGTCGAGGAGGAGAATTTTGAGGAGGGTTTATGGGTGGATATTGTGGTTGAGGGTTTATGGGTGGCGAGGGTTGTTGAGGGTTTATAGGTGGCAATGATGGTGCTTCTACGGGGGGTGGTCTTTCAATTCATTTTCATATTTTTGGGTTGTTTGATGAATCTAGAATGAAATTAATAAAAGAAAACAAAAAATCAATAAAATAACCTAATTTGATTACAATTGCAAAAAAAACAAAAACAAACTTACCTTTGTTACGGGGCGCCATTGGTTGAAAATCTTGATCGGATTGTGTTTTGTTCAAAGCACGATCGGTTTTTGCTACTGTTTACCCTCCTCCACACTTCTGCTCCACGGTTTAGGCATTAAAAAATGGCTTAAGCCACGGGCAGTTCTATTTTTGATATATTTCTCATAACCCGATCAGGTTATGAGAAATATCTGATAACCCGATCAGGTTATTAGAAACTCAATGAGTCTCATAACCCGATCGGGTTTTGAGGTGCACACAATTGCTTATAATATATTCTAGGCTTGGTTTACCAAGCCCAGAATGATTTCAAATTTTCAATAACCCGATCAGGTTATTGAAAATTTGAAATTTTTTTAAAGTTGTGCCCACTTTTTTGGTCCACAACTTGGTGCACACACCCTCATGTGAAATGGAAAGAAAGAATAGTTGAAGATTCTTCATGGATTTCTTAGGTTGAGGTTAACCATCTTGGCTTTCCTTTAGCCCCATGAATGTGAGAGGCTCACTTTTAAAAAAACCCCGGGTGTCATATGCAAGATCATCTTGGGTTCTTCGCAATATTGCATTAACTAAAACTATTTTGTTTTCTATTTTCTAGTTTATATGTTGTTGAGTTTCCTTCAGTGTACCCTCAGTTTGGATCAATTTCTATTATGCACCTCATGAAGTGTTCTTGGCATCATGTTTTACCTTAACCTAGGTTTTCACCTTGATTGGCTTCTTTTCATATGAGTTATCTTGGATTTCTAGAGGGACCTTTCTGTTCTTCACGGTTCATGGTCAGTTTGTGTTTTTCGATCTCATCAAGGATTTCCTGACTGGCAAAGATTGGTGGCTCATATCTCGATGATTATATATGCATGACCGACATACTTGTGGTTTCTCTCATCATGTTTTATTAATTTTGTGAGAGATTCTTATGATCTAGGTCCTGACCTATAATGTAATAAGTTTTCATGTTCTTGGAGAATGTAATCTTTCTTAGGTCGATATGATGCTTGTGAAGGATTTGTAAACTCTTGTAATTGATCTCTTAGGGGCATGGAGAAGTAGTAGAACTTTGATAGCTAGAACTGTTGGCGTGAGTTAGTGATAGATAGTATAAAAAGATAACCTATAAAAGGTTATAAAGAAGGCATGCAGGCCTGGAAGGTAAGACTCCATGTTGTAGATCCATTGTTCTTGATTTATTGATGATAAAAATAAATAATATCTTTCATATCTCTCCATTATTTTATGTTGCTTCCATTATGTGACTCTTGCTACAAGGATTGGACTGACTTCTTTTAAGTCCCTCCTATCCTTGGTTGCACTAGTTTATGATCTGAAACCTTCCAGTTTCTCAATGTACACTTCTTCCTTTAGTTCACCATTTAAGAAGGTGGACTTGACATCCATTTGATAAACTTTGAATCTTTTGAATGTTACAAATTCCAAGAACATCCTAAAAGCCTCCATTTGAGCAATAGGGGCATAACTCTCTTCAAAGTCTATTCCTTCAATTTTCTATTAACCCTTGCATACCAATCTTGTCTTGTTCCTCACAACCTTGTTTTTCTCATCTAGCTTATTTCAGTAAACCCATTTTGTGTCTATCACATTCTTGCATGTCAGTCTGGGCACCAATTCCTGGGTCTTATTTTTATCTATCTGAATGATTTCTTCATTCATTGCATTAATTCAATTCTGATCACTACAAGCTTCTATTAAATACTTAGGTTAAATCTTTGACAGTAAACATAACAAAGCATGATCTTGAGATGCTTTATTTTTGGTAACAACTCCCCTACTATTATCTCCAATGATCTAATTTTCTGAATGATTCTTTTGTACATAGCTTGGTTTCTTAGTTGTAGATGTCGGTGTCAGTTGAGTATCTTGTTCTTCTATCTTTTATTCTTTTCTTTTGTCCTTTGTATTAGATTCATACTCAATGTGTCATTTAGGGACCTTATGGAATTCCTCATCAACCTTCACATTCACACTCTCCATAAATTTTTTTAGTCTCTTTTTTTAGCACAGATACAGTTTGCTTCTTGTGGAATAACCTAAAAATATTCCTTCATCCACTTTGCTATCAAATTTTCCAAGATTATCTTCATCTTTCCAAATGTAGCACTTTCTGCCAAATATTTTGAAGTACTTAAGTGTATGTGTTCTTCCATGCCATAATTAATACAAAAAAATTCTATATTTCCTCTGGTGTAGAACTCTATTACGTGTATACATGACAATATGTATTGCTTCTCTCCAATAGATTTTCAGTTGACTTGCCTCCTTCAACATTGTTCTTGCTACTTCTTGAATTGTTCAATTCATTATTTCTACAACACCATTCTGCTGGGGTGTTCTTGCTACTGAAAATTGTCTCTTAATACCATGCTTTTCACAAAAACTTTCAAAAGCACCATATGTAAACTCTCCTCCTTTGTCAGATCTCAAATACTTAATATTTCTACCACACTCAGTCTTAACTCTAGCCTTAAATATCTTGAACTTTTAAAATGCCTCAAATTTGTCTCTAAAAAAAGAAACCCATGTCATCCTTGAATAGTCATCAATAAAAAGTATAAAGTACCTTTCACCTTGAAAGCTCTTTATTCTGGTAGGGCCACAAAGATCAGTGTGCACAATCTCCAGTACACCAGTAGATGAATAGTCTTTTTTCTTGAATGATTCTATTTTTTGCTTCCCTTCTTGACAACCTAGGTAGATCTCTCACCACATGAGATGATCTTATTTTCACTAGATTGTCAAAGTCTATATGACACATCCTTTGATGCCAAAGCCCAATGTCATTGGTCTGAGATAGTAAACAAAATCCTTCTGATGCTCCTTATAATTGGTACATATTCTTTCCTTTTCTTTTCCGGATTACAATTAGATCTCCTGATCTTTTCCCGATTTCACAAACTTCATTTTTGAAAATGACATCATATCCATTTTCACACATTTGTCCAACGCTCAACAAGTTGTGATACAAATCTGCACATAATAGATATTGTTAGTGTTATTCTTTCCATCAAAATTAATAGAGCCTTTACCAACAATGTAAGCTTATTTTTCATTACAAAATCTAATAGAATCACCATTATACTTGCTAAGTGATACAAATTTACTTTTATCTCTAGTCATATGATGAGAACAAACACTATCAATCAAGAATTCATTTTTGCTTCTTCTAACATACAAAGCAATTTCAACATCATCATCAAGGTTAGCACAGATGTTAGTAA
The DNA here is from genome assembly GCA_018584345.1 of Thuja plicata. Taxonomy (NCBI): domain Eukaryota; kingdom Viridiplantae; phylum Streptophyta; class Pinopsida; order Cupressales; family Cupressaceae; genus Thuja; species Thuja plicata. Next base: position 1,023,233 of record MU228368.1, on the reverse strand, counting down.
TATCAATCTTTGATTTTCTTAAACTTCTATCTAGGACCATTCTCTAGACACCTAGTTTCCAAATGACCAATTTTACCACATCTAAAATATTTTAGAGGTAACATACCTTTATACTTGTCGGTACCTTTCTTCAATCTCCTTGCAATTTTTTCTTTAAATTCTTCTTCACCATCACCATTTGAATCATCATCTAATTTTTTTGGTTTGAATGTCGTTTCTAATATGCTCTTGTCTCTTCCAAACTTTCTTAACTCAAATGTTATCAGGGTACCAAACAACTATTCAAGTTGTTAAACTTCTTTGGATCATACACCTCTTCAATTGTTGAAATCTTGTCACTGTAGTTGTCTGGTAATGTCATCAAGATCTTCTCCATAAATTCTTCATCGATAATAGTTCCTCCTTGATTATTGACTTCATTCACTTTATTTTCAACCCTCTGAAAACACCTCTTGATATCTTCTCCATTTTCTATTCTCATATTCTCATAATGTCTTTTAGCTATTAGTTTCTTAGATAAATTAACTCTGTCATTCCCCTCATAGATCTCTTTCAACTTTTCCCAAACTTCATATACACTTTTCAAAGAAATAACCTTAGCTAATTCAGTTTTTGATAAAGCACTAGTAATACCATACCTTTCCTTTTCATTTTCCTCATATACCTTGATTTCATCCTAAGTCGTAAGCCCATTCTGAGGAAATACATACTTGGTCTCCACATGCTTCTAAGTCTTATAACCAACTGATACCAAGTATCCTTTCATCTAATCTTTTCTTCAACTATAATATGATTCATCAAATAAAGGGATAGTCAATTTGTGCGCCACTGGACTACCTCAAGTGGTTAAGCTCCTTCACCAAGGAACCATGCTCTAATACCAATTGTTGAACAAGATGAATAAATGTGAGGAGGTACGAGGTGGGGGGGGGGTAAATTAGTTATTCCCACACAACTTATAAAACTTTTCTTCTGTCGGTTTACTCACAAACAATATTATTAACCACTTTAAATTTATCAGTTAAGCATATCAAACATCCACATAAATATAAGCATTAAGAAGACAGAAACACCAACACAAAGAACACTAGGAATTTATGTGGAAAACATAAGATGAGAAAAATCATGGAGAACCTAATTCTCATGAAATGTAAAATACCTATGAAAGAGATACACAAAGGATCCCTGCCAGTACAATAAGGCTCACATTTAGCAAATATGAAAGAGATAGAATCCACCGCCAAGATCAACACTCTACTACATAGGAATACATATTTACTATTGCTTCACATATCACCACACATGAGTCTTATTGGATACTTTTTGATCCACACACTCACTCACTCTTATATATGCAACATCAAGAAATCCACTAGGTCAGCCAGACAATTTGAAATAGGTCGTACCAAGACATTCCAGTGGTGGTAGAGAATGAAATGAAGACCACCTCAAACAATACAACATGCCTCGCTCCACCCGAAATGCTTCACCATCTCCAAAGTGTTCGGTTCCAATGGATATGAACAACACGTTACACACACAAAGCTGGGACTGAAAATCACAAAGGATACACATCCATATAGGATCGATCTGATTAACCAAATGTTGCATCCAATAAAGAACCCTCACTGAAACCTATCGATGACAACTTCAACTAAAAAAATAGACTATTGGTGCGTATCAACCTATACACCAAATCAGTTGGTTGCACAACAACTGATACATCAAGAGGTTGGAATAAGGATATGTTGACATCAATGAAAATATTAATTAAAACATCAAACTCACATTCTAACATGAAAGATCGTTTATTGTCCAAATTATTTTTCTAATGCAACTAAAGAAGAGTATGGTGAATGGGTTCTACAATAATTATATCATAGTGAGATATTGTTAAAGATTGAGTTCCATTCGTACTCCATTAACGATTAAACACTTATAAGATATTTCCTAACTTTGTTTCCAATTATCATCCCTAGTATTTCAATGGTGTAAGATATTGACTTCTGCACCCATCTTATTGTTGGAGTAAATACCATCTTTGTAGTTACTTCTTAATATCTCATCTAATCCTCCTCTAAGTATTTGCACATTCTTGATCCCATGGATTAGGGAGGGATCAATTTCATGTCATAAGTATCTATCCTCCAAATCTTCTTAACCATAAATGCCTTTGTATTGTGATAGGGTTAGATTGTAAATATGAAGTCCTTGGTTGAATTACATGTTCTATTTTTGAACCTGCACAAAGTTAGTTCATGGTTTAGATATGATTTTTTTCTCTTTAGATGTTATCTCAAATTAATGGTTCGGTATCACAACTTTCCTCTTCAAGAAACAAAAGCATGTACACCCTAAAAAAGTCATTTTCCTAAAATATGAATTTGGAAATTCAATATAATTTATATATGATTTAGGACTAATAGAAAAGAACTTAGCAATATCTCATAAAAAATATTTATTGAAGAGTTAGTTAGTTGGAACACACCCCCTTATTTGGAAAATGACCTCCTATTACATGCAATCAATATAATTATGTTTACACAAGCCAACAAAAACATAAAATAAAAATATAGTTTTATTACTTTATTATATGTAGTTTATTTTATAATTAGGTTATATATATATATATATATAGAGAGAGAGAGAGAGAGAGAATGCCTCAACGATCTTCTATTTGGAACTTCATGGTCAAATGTAGAGAGGTTATTTTGCCTCATCTATCTTGGGTTATCCACAATGGCAGAAAAGTAAAGTTCTAGGAGGAGATCTGGAATGGTCATTCCCCTTTGACCTCGGTCTATGACTGATCTCCTCTTATGTCATGCTTAAAATCTTTATGGAGAATTACTGTGTTTGATTACTTATTTCTATATCTTTTTGGTCCATATCCAGTAGCCAAATGGAAGCCCATTGATGATTTTCACGTGGGGCCTAAGCTATAGGTGGCTTATGAAACTGAATTAAATAAGAGGTCTCTTGTGCTCTCGGATATGGAGGATGAATTAATAGGATAACTAGACATTGGTCGAAAGATTTGAAAATTCTCCCTTCTCATGGTTTTGTGGCTGCTACTTCTGTCACTAAGATGAGAAGGAAGGAAACTAAATGGTATCCTCCCCCTAATCCAAAACCAATTTATATTATGATGGTGCTTCTTGGGGGAGTCAAGGTCAGTCGGCTATTGGGGTGATTACTTTGGATCATGAGGCAAAAATTGTCAAGGTTGCTTGCAAATGTGTAAATGTATCATGAATGGAACCAATAACTGTGTTGAGCTTTAGGCGTTATCCTTTGGTTCAAAGATATGGCCATTACACTAGTAATCAAATCAAAGATATCATCATTGAAGGTGATTCCATGGTTACATTTCATGTTGTTACCTATTAAAAGTCTATGTCTAGGCATCTTCAATACCTACTAGATAGAGTGCTTCTGCATTTACAATTTTTTAATTCCTATTCTATCTCTCACTGTTATAGGGAAGCTAATTCTATTGCAGATCTCTTGGTCAATAAAGCTATTGATGAACATATCTTTTACTTGGAATTCCCGAGTGGTGACCTCCCGCCACTAGTTTAAAAACAAAATGGTAGAGAAAATTTGAGCTCTCTTTTCTATTCAAATGTCTGTCAGTTATTAAAAAGTAAAAATTCATGTCTTTGCATTCTTGTGTGTCATATTTCATGTATGATTGGGCACATTTTGGCAACTTTAATGTGATATTTATGGCATTCATGCTCTTGGATATATGTTGGTTTTCTTGAGGTGGTTGGTATGGAAATCATGTTTTTTTGTATGTCTTTCATGGTAACCATTTCTTGGAAAGTTTCATATTTCTTATTTTGGTTTGGTTGATACGTGACATATCTAAGCATTTTATGGGCTGTGGGATGTTGCACTTTTGGCAATATCAATATAACTCACGATGGCACAGTATTGCTGGATTGGATGTATTTATTCATGTGCCTTCTGATGGTACCTGTTGTCATCACTTGTAGTTTTGGAGGCTTGGCTCTAATGATGTATTAAATGCAAGAATGATTACTTGTCTTATGTAACACTGCACCTTGTATTGATTACTTCTATATGATTTCTTGTAGTGATTTCTTCTGATGTCATAATATCATCAATCATAACAGAAGTTTATGTGATTGATGTCCTTGCTAATCATGTAATTGGAAGTCGCAGGGGATATTGGTGGCCTCTTTCGTACTGCTAAGTTGGTACTTGCAGTAAAATGCAATGGTTTGTTGGAGATGATTTGGCAACGTTTTGTCTAAACAAATACTTGATTTTATACTGTCTCTTGTTTCGCAACAATGGTTATTTATATTTGAAGATATTATGTACTTAGTATATCTTCATTCACTTGATAATTGTTACCCAAGCTAGCCGACTCAAATGACATTTATTTCATCTAGGCTAGCATTTGGAATTTGAGCCAAAATAACATTTTGGGCTCCCAGTTTAGAAGGTATATATGTGGTTTCTTTGGAATTATCTCAAACATGTTTTTTTGCATTGTTACTGTGAATAATAGCTTCATTTTACCGTGTCTTCTTTTGCATAAGAATGAAATATCATATCCAACAACCACAACTTCATTAGGGGGAATGTGATAACAATATTGAGAAGTTGGAATTAGTTTTTAATTTGTCTTGTGCACATATTGAAGTTGCAGTGTGTACTCTAGTTGGAGTGGATTGGCTTTCCTGTCATCCTTCGGCCCTACCCACTATGATTGTATCTCGACTCCTTATAGTCCTTATGGGCCTCATTTTGAATGCAGATTTTGTTTTCTAAATTGCTATAAAGTTGATAAATTATGAATTATATGATGAAGATGTGTTGGGTTTATGGATTTCGCTTCTTTCCTATTGTTGGGTTTATGAATTTCTCTTCTTTTATGGCTAACAATTATTTCAAAGATGTGTTGTTTGTGGTTAAGATTATTGTGCAATTATTTCAAAGATTGTTGTGCAGGATGGTGGATTGAAGGTCATAATTGAGGAGTTTGGGAGGATGATGCATATTGTTGATTCAAATCTCACTTCTGTTTCCTTGGATAGTTTTTTTGGTAATCCACACCTTTCTAATTCATAGTGATAGTTTTTTTGGTATGATATCCTATCTCTTCCTCCATTGCGGGTTTTTGATTCCTTTCAGGATGGGCTTCCTCCTTCCAGTGTTGTCGAGCATCAGCATTCAATTGTTTCAGATGATACTCTCAGTTTGGTTTCTTTGGATGAGCCAATTGGTTTTCATGGTTAATCGAATTCTGGTGGCACAACAAATCCTGTCTCTTCTTCTTCATTATGGCATACTGAATATCATTAGCTCTTTTATGTTTTCTGATATATATGTTTGGATGATCTCTTTTTGGTTCACCTTACATAGTTGTAGCTAGTGTATGCAAACTGGTATATCCAGTTTGGGGGATGGTTTGGGTGGTTTTTGACATGTTATAGGGTCCTACATGTATTGGATATGATTCATACACTAGGTCTAGTACTTTTCTCTTCCTGGTTGTGGCTTCAAGAAGAGCTTTATGTATTATATTTTTAAAAGACTACTTATGTCTTCCTGGTTCTGGATTCAGGAAGAACTTTTGTATTACAACTCAATTTTATATTAACTTATCATATAAATAAATGGAAAAAATAAAAATAATATTTTACTATTTATAAAATAAGTGAGAAAATAAGCTAAATAAATAATAAATATTATAGATATATAATATATAAAAAAATATATTATAAATAATAAATTTATTTTTATTATTTATTATTTATTTATTTATTTTTTGACTAAAAGATGGGTAAAATTTTTATTGAAAGCCAAAGAGAACAATACAACAAAGAGCTCTAAGGAGCCATATCCTGAACAACAAGTTGATCCAGCTTATGAGATAAATCAGGGGGAAGGAGGCTCTGGTCAACAATA
>MU228368.1:1000269-1014361 GCA_018584345.1 Thuja plicata | reverse complement strand
GAGAGAGAGAGCGTTGAGTTCTTGCCTTTAGTATCTTTTGTTTCCAGACATTGAGTAACAGATAGAATTGGAAGTAATTATCAGAAGTAGTTAGCAGTATCGTAGCCGAGATCTTTATTATCTTGGTAAAACATTAAAAAAAAAAAATTGTACATGTAGAGATTTCATATGCTCTTCATAGAGGGTTTATAGTTAATTTTGTCAGTTCATAGGTGCTATTAGAATGCTTTGCGTGCAAGTAATGTTATTGTGATTTACAAGTTAAAGTGGAAGTTAAGATTTTTTGTGGGATCTTCTATATAGAATATAATTAGTTCTGCTAGTGGTGCATCTCTTTACTGAGACTTATGACATATGATAGGTTATATCAAGTAGTTGAATTTTCAAATTATGTCTAAAGTTGTTTTTTCTATAAGTTGTACACAATGTTGGCCTCGTCTCCTTTTCTATGTACTAAGAACTTTGGGAATGTCTTGGACATTATTGTAGTAGATCAAAATCAAATTGTCATTCTATACACTACATATGGTGAAGAATTTGTTGTTTTGGATTAGTTTTTAGTTGCAAACCTGTTTTGTATAATGACTATTATACTTGTATATACTTTCGTAATTATATCTTTTATGTACTATTTGAGGATAATTTAATCAACTTAACTATGTACGATCCTTAAAGATTGTTTAAACATCCATATATGTTTCAATGCACTTGTTACTATATTAATTACATAATGTACATAGATTAAATAATGATTATGACTTTTCATGAGCGTATTGACTAACTACTATTTTGTGGTGATGAGGTAGATTTAGATAAAGTTTCTCCTCTGACTTGAAGAGGGAGAGTGTATGTACAATATATTTTTAGAATGTAAAATATTTTCATGAGTCACAGTTCTTGTATATGTTCAATGTGTTAAATCTAATCACCAAGTATTATGTTTTATTTAATGCATATAGTTCATCATCAAGTATCATGTATGATTTAATGCATATAATCTATCATTTAATTGTTGTAGTTTGAACATTACTGTTTTACTGATACTGATGTATTTGAGTACAAAAGTCTATAGTAAATTTTGTGATTAATGCATTAGCATTCGAATGGTTATTGATTGCAATTTAAAAATGGTTGTGTGTCTTTATTTGTAATCCAATAATTTTTTATCTTCTTTGCACTAGTAACATAGCTATATAACCTTGTTTGAATAACAAATAATGGTTATAAAGATATATATATATTTGTCTTGGTATAAATTTATTACTATATATACTCATTCAATTATCTTAAATCTAGTTTAGTTAATGAATACTTTGTTGATGGCTTATGGTCCTCTAGCGATATTGATAGTCGTCCAAACATTATTAATTTTCTTTTGTAATGCCTCTTGTGTTTGCATTCCGTTCCATGACCATTTTGACCCGAGAGACACTTTGATTATTACTAGATTATTTGCATGATGAGATGCTTCAATGACTTTACATTGTTTTGATTACCAGTATCATAGTTGTTAGATCCTAGATGATGTTGCTATTCAATTGATCATATCTGCATGATGATGCTAGTGATGTGACATGATGCTTTATGATGATGTCTAGTTTATTTTGTAATTGGACTTGGACTGAGGATTACATTTATATTTGATGAATGTTATTGGACTCTTTGTTATGGTGCATTTATGTTGTAGATATATGTCTTTTACTTTTAGTAGACATATGCTTAGATGGTTGTAAATGATTATTTAAATGCTTCAATTTAAATGTCTTGTTATGTGATTATATATTGTTATGTTGTACTGCACCACCGCTATGCACTTTGCCTATTGGTGCTAGTACGAAGAGAGATGAAGTCGTAGTCACTTTCTTGCGAAATCTGCACGGTGTCTCGTTCTCCTTCAATGCGATTATGTGTTTGTGTGTGTTTCGGCTATTTATATGATTGAGCAGCTACACTTGATGTTTGTTTGTTTACTGAATAGGTACCAGGTACATCCATCCTGAGTATAGGAATTGAGTGTGTACCTATATCCCCGAAAATGACACTAGGAGATAGTGACCTTGACCATTCATGCTAAGCCAATGTTGTCCATGTATGGATGACATATCCCTAATATTGTTATTATTATTAACTGTCTGGTTATAGTGGTAAATCTAGATTCATAATGCATTATGTGATTTGACCAGTGAGCATGTATGTACATTTAGGGTTTCGTAGTTGTCACGAAAATTATTACTTAATACTGATTTAATTACATTTTGGGGAAATTTTAATGTTTTGTAAATTATTTTAATTATTTTCTGGCTAATTTTCCGCAGTTGAATTCCAAATGCCTGGAATTGTTTTAATTTTTTAGAAATTGCCAATTAGTCTATTAAGTGGCTTAATATTCTTATTTATAAGTCACCTTTATAAAAGTGCTTATATTAGGCAAAAAGTGAGTTTTTCACTTCACTCTTCATTTTATGTTTGAAAGTTTTGAGTTTTCTCCAAAAACCCTCTTTGGAGAATTCGATCTTTTGCTCGTTGTGGGAGATTGGTTCGTCGGATAATCGCGAGGATAGGCTCGTTGGATTCGGAGTGGTGATCACCATCTTCTCCATGATTTTTAGCTCAATTGAAGTCTTCTACGTTGTTCCTTCTTCATTTCGGTTTTTGAGCATTTGGAGTGAGGTGGGGCTTTCTCATTTTCATTGTTTTACTTCATTTTGTCAATTCTTTCGAGTGCTGAATGTTTAGAGGTTGAGAAATAGTTTCCCCTCTATTTTTATGCATTTCCTTGACCCGGTTGGGTGGGCATGAGCATTTTTTTACATTTTCATACTTTAGAATTTGAATTTTTTGCCTAGTTATGTTGTCATATTTTGTACATGTTCTTGGAATTTGAATTTTATTTGATTTTTAGTATTTTAGGCATGTTTTAGAAGTGGGTTTTCGATTCCGTCAAATTTTTGAGATGTTTGAATTTTGGGTGTTTTTGCCGTCACCTCATTTTGTGTGGCGCCCAACATTTGTCTATTTCCTTGTTGGCTTGATTTGATTTATGTTTTTGGTAGTCTTTTCTACAAGGATTAGGATCATGGATTCAGAATGGATAGAGGACATTTCAATCAATTTTATATCTCGATCTGGAAGTGCTCCGTCGGAGTAATTTTGTGGATTTAGCCTTTGGCCAATTTTGTCAGATTTATTCACCTCCCTTTTGGTTTCCTCTCGGTTGTGATTCCCGAATGAGATATGTTATTTCTTCTTGGTGTTTGTCCTAGAACTAGCCCCTTGCATGCTGATTATTTCATTGGTTACGTGGTGTTGGTTGCACTCACCCACATGCATGTGAGTGTGCCTTGGTGGATCTTGCAAGATCCGAACTCTTGGATATAGGCCAATTGAGTATTTGATCATTTGGGGGTTGAGTTTAGAAATTTCATTTCCTTTTGGTATTTGTTGTATGGTGAGAAAGGGTAGGTATTGGTAGATGTGTGGAGTGACTTCTCGTGGTTATCCCGGCCCGCAAGTGGCCGAGAAGGTAACATGAAGGGTTTTAATAAAGTGATAACCAAATAAATACATGGGTAATAATTAAACTTAATGCAAGATAAGAGAACACCTATATGGTATGAGGCCTCCTGAGGGAGTTGAGTTACTATACCATATATCGCTTGGGCTATTACAAGCCAAGTGCAAGGGTACAGTGTTTGTATGGCAGCCGGTCTCCTGTGTGAGCTAGTACGAAGGCACGGTATGAGGCCTCCTGAGGGAGTTGAGCTAGCACACCACATACCGCTTGGGCCAGTATGAGCCAAGTGATGACACTCCACTAGAGTCCCTACATATTATCCTATAGCGTGTTCTGAGTAGTGACTTGGAATACTACATTTACATTCATGATCTTATGTGTATATTGAGTCATGCATTGGTTGGTGTGTGTGTAGCCTCTTGCATGTGTGTGCATCTTATGTGACTATGGTTGGGTCATTATATCTATGAGCATGATGAGGTGGGCTTATAGGTTCCACATAGTTAGGCAGCATTGCTAACCTATACCACTGTTGGGGATCAAAGTACAAAAATGATCTTCTTCCAGCTACAGGATTGTAGCTTGGTGCTCTTTTGTTCTTTAGGTTACTTTCAATGATTTATGTGGTTATTTTGTATCTAGGTAAATGTAATGGTTGTAGATACAAAATAAAATTGTATCTACCTACTCAATTGACTGTTTCCAAAACTCCTTGGTGTGCAATTTACCTTTTTGTTTTTCTTGAATTTTTCTATATTTTATCCTTGGTTCAGAGATGCAGCTTCTTGTACAAGTAGCTATAGTCTCTCGCACGAGTTACTATAGGTTCTCTTATGTAACCTTGTAGGGTCTCGTATGACTTCCTACTACTTGTATTGGGCTTTTCCAGATTCTCGTATGGCTCCCTATGGATACTCGTATGATACCATGTACATACTCATACGAATTCTTACTGGAGTTACTCGTAGCGTGGGCAGAGGGAATTTTCATCCTCAACCAGAAGATGCAAGTTGGTTTTCTGAATACCCTTTTTGGAGATACACCTTCCCAAATCTGAACAATTTGAGTATTGGACACTTTGAGGTAATTGAATGCAATTTGTGTTAGACTTGGCATGTTACATTGGTAAATGAACTTGTATAATTTAACTGTGGTAGGAATTGTACTTTGGGCTTTAAAAGTATCATTGTGGATTAACATAGTAATTGGATGAACCTTGTATGCTAATAATCTAGATGGTAAATGATTCATGGTTATCGTTAGGGCTTGGGAATCTTTGGATTCATGTTAGTCTTCCGCTTGTGATATGTTATATGATATTTACTCCTATATTATAAAAAAATCATTACGTTAGTTCCTATTTATCCTTGTGTCCAAGGATTCCCTAGTAGGGCATTACATCTGGTATCAGAGCCCATGTTCTAACGTTGGGATCTCTATGTTATGCTCTTATTGTGTTGGTTTTAGTGTTGGAGTGTGTATATATGTTGATACTTGATTCTTTAATTTTAGTATGCTTGTGGTATGTATTATGGTATTACCTTGTGGTTCTGACCCTTGCCTTGTCAGTATATGAAGGATGCCTCCTGCATGTAGATGTAGAAAGATTTGTGACCAATGGAATTCCAGTTAGAACGACCGTGAGGAGGAGTATCATGAGGAGGAACGTAGGGAGGAGGAAAGGCATGGAGAGAACCAGGGTGGTGTGGAGGCATTGGTGCCTTTTCTTCAGGAACTCATAGCTCGATTGGGACCCAGACGTGATGATTCACAATGCGATGGATCATAGCATGAAGGCTCACAGGGGGATATTCATGGATGACTGAGAAAAGAGAAGGGAGGAGAGAGCAAGAGAATTATTGTATGCCACTAGGCGGTAGAGGAGCTCTTAGGAGAGGCAGGGTTGCAGATGATGAGGAAACCAATTGTTTGGATATGATGAGACACCTCATGCAGTCTCAACCACCATACTTTGATGGTTAGGGAGGTGGCAGTATGGTTGAGACATGGTTGTTAGACCTTGGATGTTGCTTCGCTATGTATCCCTATGAAAGAAACCTTAGAGCTCATTGTGCGGTCACGCACCTAAGAGATCATGCTTCCACTTGGTGGCATATAGAGGAGTAGAAACTTCAAATCAGTCTTGCGGATCTCACCTGGGAGAAATTTGTGGAGTAGTTCAAAGAGAGGTTTCTATCTTCTTAGTATAGAGAGACTCGTGCAGATGAGTTTCATGAGATTAGATAGGGTACCATGTCGATGGACTAGTATGAGCAGAGTTTCTTCGAGCTGAGGTAGTATTCCATCTATAATCATGATAAGGTCCTCTTTACTCATCAATTTGTTCGGGGCCTTAATGTCTCTATTATTGGAGATGTGTGTTTGCATCAACCTAGGACACTGGCACTTGTCACCGAGAAGGTGAGGATTATGAGAGAAATGTGGCAAAGGGATTTAGTAGCAGGGTAGGTTCACAAAGCCATAGTGCATGGCTAATAGGGCCAACTGCATCATCCACTCAGACACAGTTTTTTGGACCATCCCGTACTCAGTGGACACCTTTGAGGGGAGGTTTCCCTCATTTTAGTAGATCATGCCATTCTCAGAATCAATAGAGTGGCAATGGTTCAGGTACCCAAGGAGGGAAGGGGTATATTCAGAAGAAGGGAAATCAGTCTCAGTATAGTTAGCCAGCTCAGAGTGTTTAGTCAAACCCTAGTAGAGGGACTTTTTAGAAGTTCAGTGCAGCTCAGAGTGGACATGGTTATCTTGGAGGACCATGTTTCTCTTGTGGTCAAAAGGGACACAAGGAAGCGATGTTTCCTTGAAAGTATTCGATAGATTAGAGAAGGGGTGCAGCCATGTTAGAGCCTATAGTCGGGGACATAGCTAGGTCCTACAAAGTATTTGCAGTAGTTGACAACCGTCAGGCCGAGCACTAGGGCACTGTATTTAAGACTACATGTGTGTTACACAGTATTTCTACCACTCTTTTATTTGATTTCAGTGCTTCAAATTATTTTATTTCCCCCTCTCTTGTCTAACGATGTGGGCTAGTGGAAGCACGACAAGTTGATAGGTGGAAGGTTGAGTTGGCCACAGGATCCAAAGCATCTGGGGATTCCCTTTTCCATGGTTGTATGTTGGATTTGGGCACCTTCACCACCATTGTAGACCTTCATGTCCTAACCTTAGGTTCTTATGGCATTGTGTTGAGTATGGTTTGGTTAGCTTCTCACCAGGCGAGTATTGATTCTCGGCATAAGTTGGTGCAATGTGTCAGTGACACAGGTGAGAGTGTTGAGCTTATAGGGGTCAAGAGACCTATTTTTCTCAGTACGATCTTAGCTAAGCAACTGAAGTATAATATGAAATAGGGATTTCATTTATTCACAGTGTCTGTTAGTGACCTCGATGAGGCTAAGGGTCGATAAGTGACTCTTGATGACCATCTAATCCTCTGTGAGTTTTCTTATGTGTTTCCAGATGAGATACCAGGTATGCAACCTCAGCGCCACATCGATTTCTGCATTGATGTCATTCCTGGAGCTTAACCTATTTCTCAGGCACCTTACCACATGACTACTTAGGAGTTGAGTGAGCTTCATTTGCAATAATAGGAATTGTTGGCCAAGTGCCATATTCATCCTAGTGTATCCCCATGGGGTGCACAAGTCATCTTTGTGAAGAATAAGGATGGATCCTTGTGCTTGTGCATTGACTACTGGAATTTGAATAAGGTGACGGTGAAGAACCGATATCCCTTGTTGAGAATTGACGATTTGTTTGATCAGATGAAGGGAGCGAGAGTGTTCTCGAAGATAGACCTGAAGTCGAGATACCATCAGTTTTGGATCCAACGGGCTAATATTCATCAGACACCTTTTTGTACACTTTATAAGTATTATAAGTTTAGGTTTGTACCTTTTGGGTTGACCAATGCACCATCAATGTTCATGAGTCTGATGAACGGGGTGTTCCACACTTACCTCAGTCAGTTTGTCCTTTTTTTCTTGATGACATACTGATTTATTCGAAGACTGTTGAGGAGAATGAAACCCATTTACATCAGGTATTGCAGTGTCTACATGACCATCAGTTGTATGGTAACCTGGCCAAATGTGATTTCTTCCAGACTGAGGTGATGTATTTGTGGCACATCATATCAGGTGATCATATTGCAGTGGATTCTTCTAAGTTTCGAGCTATCATAAATTGGCCAACACCACCCACGAGTGTTCCTGAGGTTTGTAGTTTCATGGGTTTGGTAGGATATTACTATCAATTCATGAAAAATTTATCCCGGTTGGCTCATCATATCACTTCTCTTTAGAGAAAAGGGAAGAATTTCATTTGGACTGAGTAGTACAAGTCAACTTTTGAGGCTCTTAAGGAGCATTTGACCAGTACACCTATCTTGGCAGTGCCAGATTCTACGAATGAGTTTATGGTGTGCATTGATGCATCTTTTGAGGGTGTAGGGGCAATTCTTATTTAGGAGGGATGAGTGATTTCTTATGAGTCCCGAAAGCTCAACAAATATGAGCTAAACTACCCCACTCATGCTTTGGAGTTAGTGTTATTTGTTCATGCGTTGGTGCATTGGAGACATTTTCTTTTGGGTCACAGGTTTGAGCTGCATAGTGATCATCGTAGCCTACAATATATCTTTTCCTAGCCAAACTTGAATGCACGACAATGTTGGGATGGAGTTCTTGTGTGAGTACAATTTTGATGTTTATTACATCAAGGGAAAGGAGAATGTGGTCACAGATACCTTGAGTAGAAGGAGGCATGAGATTTTGGTTTTGTCTTTGAGTGTGGATTTGCGTAGCTGGATCCTTGAGGTTTTTCCTAGTGATTTGTAGTGTCAGGAGGTTAGAGTGAAGATTGAGTCTATACGTACCCTTGCTGGACATTTTGTAGGTTACTCATTGGATTCAGATGGACTTTTGTGACACCATGAGCGCATTTATGCACCGGTGTTGAGAGATCTTCGTTCTTTGATTTTGTCAGAAGAACATTGTGAACCATATTTCGCATATCCTGGTGTCAAGAAGATGTATGTCGACCTTAGAAAGTTATACTTTTGGTTAGGGATGATGCGTGATGTTGCTAATTTTGTAGCTCGAAGCCTAGAGTGTCATAGAGTGAAGGTAGAGCATCAACATCCTATGGGTCTTTTGTAGCCACATTCTATTCTTGAGTATAAATGGGATACCATATCCATAGATTTTATTATAGGGTTTCCTATGTCATTGACACGTTGCCACAATGCTATTATGGTGTCAGTGGACAAGTTCTCCAAGGTAGCTAACTCTTCACCTATGAGAGCATCATATACTACTACCGCGGTAGCACATGTGTTCTTGGAGGATATAGTTCAGTTGCATGGGATTCCTCATAGGATTATCTCAGATAGGGATCCAGTGTTCACTTAGGCACTGTGGACATCTCTTCACATGTCTTGGGCGCACAACTCAATTTTAGTTTTTCTTATCACCCAGAGACAGATGGACAGATAGAGCGGGTGAATCAGGTTCTTGAGGACATGATTCAAAAGTATGTGATGGATTGAAAGACAAGGTGGGAGGACTATTTGTACTTGGTTGAGTTTTCTTATAATAATGGGTACCATAGTTCTCTTGGCATGTCACCTTTTCAGGCCTTGTATGGTAGACCGTTCCGTACTCCTTTGAATTTGGATTGGTTAGAGGACCGAGTAGTGTTGGGTCTCGATATGATTCAGGATATGGACTAATAGGTGGTTTGTGTTAGAGAACATTTGGTTACTACTCAGGATCGTCATAAGAAGTATGTTGATACCCATAGGCTAGATCACAAATTTTCTGTTGGTGACCAAGTTTTTTTGAGAGTTCATCCATGGAAGAGCCCTATCCCTTATGGGAAAGGATTTAAATTAGCTTCGCACTTTTTTGGACCTTTTCAGATCCTTGAGAGGATTGGTCATGTTGCTTATTGCTTGGTGTTTCCACCTTGCCTATCGCGCATCCATGATTTTTTTCATGTTTCTATGTTGAGACAGTATATTCCTGATGTGACCCATGTTCTTGATTGGGATGCTTTACATGTAGAGGATGGACAACTTTCTTTGGATCCCATCCATATTCTTCAGCATCGGAGGCTGAACCTTAGAGGTCCGTACATAGACAAGGTAAGGGTCCAATGAGACTCGAGTGATCAAAATTTTTCCACATCGGAGTATGCTTCGCGGTTTAGAGATTTATACCGATACCTTTTGTAGGCTTCAAGGAGTAAGCCTATGTACCTAGTGGGGGAGGATGTAGTGCCTCCCATGTTTTCATTCTGTTCCATGACCATTTTGACCCGAGAGACACTTTGATTATTACTAGATTATTTGCATGATGAGATGTTTCAATGACTTTACATTGTTTTGATTACTAGTATCATAGTTGTTAGATGCTAGATGATGTTACTATTCAGTTGATCATATTTGCATGATGATGCTAGTGATGTGACATGATGCTTTATGATGATGCCTGGTTTATTTGGTAATTGGACTTGGACTGAGGATTACATTTATATATGATGGATGTTATTAGACTCTTTGCTATTGTGCTTTTATGTTGTGGATATATGTCTTTTACTTTTAGTAGATATATGCTCAAATGGTTGTAAATGATTATTTAAATTCTTCAATTTGAATGTGTTGTTATATGATTATATGTTGTTATGCTATATTGCACCACCGCTATGCACTTTTTCTATTGGTGCTAGTACGAAGAGAGATGAATTCGTAGTGACTTGCTTGCAATATCTACACAGTGTCTTGTTCTCCTTCAACATGATTATCTGTTTGTGTGTGCTTCGGCTATTTATCTGATTGAGCATATACACTTCATGTTTGCTTGTTTACTGAATAGGTACCAAGTACATTCATTCAAAGTACAGGATTTGAGTGTGTACCTATATCCTTGGTAGTGGCACTAGGAGATAGTGACCTTGACCATTCATGCTGAGCTAATGTCATCCCTATATGGGCAACGTATCCATAATATTATTATTAACCCTTCGGTTAATGTGGTAAATCCAAATTCATAATGCATTATGTGATTGACTAGTGAGCATTTTTGTGCATTTAGGGTTTTGTAGTTATCACAAAAATTATTAATTAATGTTGATTTAATTGCATTTCAAGGGAATTTCAATGTTTTGTTTTATTTTAATTATTTTCTGGCTAATTTGTCGTATTCGAATTCTAAATGTCTGGAATTGTTTTAATTAATTTTGGGAAATCTCCAATTAGTCTATTAAGTGGCTTAATATTCTAATTTATAAGTAACTTTTATACAAGTGCTTATATTAAGGGAAAAGTGAGTTTTTCACTTCACTCTTCATTTTATGTTTGAAAGTTTTGAGTTTTCTCCGAAAAACCTCTTTGGATAATTTGATATTTTTCTTGTTGTGAGAGATTGGCTCGTTGGATCATTGTGAGGATAGGATCGTTGGATTTGTAGTAGGGATCTCCATCTTCTCTATGATTTTCAACTTGATTGGAGTCTTCTACGATTTTCCTTCTTCATTCTGGTTTTTGAGCATTTGGAGTGTGGTAGGGCTTTCTAATTTTCATTTTTTCTGCTTCATTTTTGTAAATTATCTTAAATGTTAAATGTTTGGGGGTTAAGAACTAGTATTCCCCTCTATTTTTATCCGTTTCCATGACCCGGTTGGGCAGGCATAAGCATTTTTACGTTTTCATACTTTAGAATTTAAAGTTTTTACCTAGTTATGCTACTTTATTTTATATTATTTTTGGTAGTTTGGGTATGTTCTAGAAGTGGATTTTTTTATTTCGTTTAATTTCAAGATGTTTGAATTTGGGTGTTTTTGGCATCGCCTTATTTTGCTCGCCACTCAACATTTGTCTGTTGCCTTTTTGGTTTGATTTGATTTACGTTTTTGGTAGCCTTTGCTACAAGGTGTGGGATCATGGAATCAAAATGGATAGAGGACATTCCAATAATTTTATATCATGATCCGAAAGTTCTCTATCAGCATAATTTTGTGGATTTGGCCTTTGGCTGATTTTATCAGATTTATTCACCTGCGTTTTGGTTTCCACTCGGTTGCGATTGTCAAGTGAGATATTTTATTTCTTCTTGTTGTTTTTCCTTGACCTATCCCCTTGCATACTAAGTATTTCATTGGTTACATGGTATTGGTTGCGCCCACCACCGTGCACATGAGTGTGCCTTGGTGGATCTTGCAAGATTCAAACTCCTGGATATAGGCCAGTTGATTATTTAATCATTTGGGGTTGGATTGGTAAATTGCATTTCCTTATGGCACTCATTGTATGGTGAGAAAGGGTATGTATAGGTAGATGTGTGGAGTGGCTTCTCATGATTATCACAGCCTGGAAGTGGCCGACAAGGTAACGTGAAAGGGTTTAAAAAGTGATAACAAATAAATACATGGGTAATAAAACTTAATGCAAGATAAAATAACACCTATATGGTATTAGGATTCCAGAGGGAGTTGAGTTACTATACCATATATCGCTTGGGATAGTACGAGCCAAGTGTGAGGGTGCAGTGTCTGTACTGTAGTCGATCTCTTGCATGAGCTAGTACGAAGCCATGGTATGAGGCCTCCTAAGGGAGTTGAGTTACCATACTACATACTGCTTGGGATAGTACGAGCCAAGTGATGACACTCCACTAGAGTCCCTACATAGTATCCTATAGTGTGTTCTGATTAGTGACCTGGAATACTACATTTGCATTCATGATCATATGTGTACCTTGAGTCATGCATTGGTTGGTGCGTGTGTAGCCTCTTCCATGTGTGTACGTCTTATGTGATTGTGGTTGGGTCATTATCTCCATGAGCATGGCGGGGTGGGCCTACAAATTCCACATAGATGGGTGGTATTGCTAACCTATATCACTGCTGGAGATCAGAGTACAGAGATGATCTTCTTCCAACTATAGGATTGGAGCTTGACGCTCTTTTGTTCTTCAGGTTACTTTTAGTGATTTATATGGTTATTTTGTATCTAGGTAAAGGTCATGGTTGTAGATGATATTTATGATTTATTCTTTTAATTATGATGTAATTATGCTTTTGGGGCAATCGAGTGTCTACCTCCTCGATTGACCGTTTACGGCACTCCCCAGTGTGGAGTTTACCTTTTTGTTTTGCTTGAATTTTTCTATCTTTTATCCTTGGTCTGGAGATGAATTGTCTTGTACAAGTAGATATAGGCTCTCATACGAGTTACTATAGGTTCCCGTATGGAACCTTATAGGGTCTCATACGAGTTCTTGATGCTCGTATTGGGATTTTCTAGATTCTCGTATGATTCCCTATGGATACTCGTATGATACTGTGTACATCCTTGTACAAATTATTTCTAGAGTTACTCGTACTGTGAGTAGAGAACATTTTTGTCCTCAACCGGAAGATGCAAGTTGGTTTTCTAGATACCCTTTTTGGAGATACACCTTCCCAAATCTGAACAATTTTAGTATCAGACGCTTCGAGGTAATTGAATACAATCTGTGTTAGACTTGGTGTGTTACATTGGTAAATGAACTTGTATGATTTAATCATGGTAGAAATTGTACTTTGGGCTTTAAAAGTGTCGTTGTGGATTACCATAGTAACTGGATGAACCTTTTATGTTAATCATGTAGATGGTAAATGATTCATGGTTATCGTTAGGACATGGGAATATTTGGATTCATGTTAGTCTTACGCTTGCGATATGCTATATGATGCTTACTCCTATGTTAAAAAAAAAAAATTATTACGTTATTTCTTGTTTATCCTTGTGTCAAGGGATTCCCGAGCGGGGCATTACATCTTTGTCCATTATATTTAAACTCTATATAGTTACTTTATCATTCCCCATGTGAATTATTCCATTAGAAAGTAGTGTTCTGTTAAATTTAGATCAAAATATATGGCTTCCAAATTTTTCTTATATGAACCCAATGTATATATATAATCTCAATATATATATAAGTATATAACATATATTTAATCACTATTGATATAGTAATAGATATATAAATATATTAATATTTGTTTATGATGTATGAATGAGACTTGCATTCAAAATCTGTATATGCTTGTCTTCAACTAATCAGCAAATGAGTATAAATATAAGAGATATAATAATATAGAGGCATGTCTCCTTGAGGAGACATGACTCTATATAATAATGTCTCTTCAACATATGAAATAGAAACCGATAACATATAATCGGTATTAAGCTCATTACAAGCGGTAATATAACCCTTGTCTTTAGTGACACCCGATCGGTAATGACATCCGATCGATGTCACTCATATAATATACCAAGACGGATGGCAATCCATTAACGATGTCAACCGATATTTATCCAAACCGATAAAAATCGGTATTAACAATTTAACTGATGTTAATCGATATTATTCAATACCGATGATAATGAATATTGACCGATGCTAATCAATATTGCATAGTCGTATGAAATATCAAATATTATTTGATCAATTTTAATATACATTGAATATGTATATTAATATATATAATAATAACATTATTAAT
>MU228368.1:976450-989747 GCA_018584345.1 Thuja plicata | reverse complement strand
TCTTAAGGGGTCCTAGGACCCATTAATGACTCCTATGACTCCTTATGAACCCTTACGACCCCTCAGGAAGCCTAAGAGTAAATCTTAAGGGTCATAAGGTGTCTTAAGGGGTCCTAGGACCCATTAATGGGTCCTACAATCCCCTATGACATCTTAAGACCCATTAGGAAGCCTAAGAGTACATCTTAGGGGTTGTAAGGTGTCTTAAGGGGTCCTAGGACCCATTAAGGTGTCTTAATGGGTCATAGGACCCATTAATGACTCCTACAACTCCTTATGACCCCTTATGACCCCTTACAACCCCTTACGACCCCTAAGACCCCTAAGGTTTACTCTCTCTCTCTCTCTCTCTCTCTCTCTCTCTCTCTCTCACACACACACACACACACACACATCTTTGTTGAGCCATGGGTTTGAAGGAGAAAAATGAGCCACTTTTGTGGCTGCCCAAACTTTATTTACAACCAAATAGCGCGTGCGCGCTATAGCATGCACGCACTACGGTTTGAATTTCCCAAGCCTAAGGATTGGGAAATCTAAGCCATAGCGAGTGCATGTTATATCACATACGTGTTATAGCCCACACACACTATATGCTTTTGGGGACCAGAAAAGGATTTGGCACCTTTTTGGTCCCCCATCTTCGTGCATATACCTCGAAGCCCTTTACAAAGAAATTACAAAATATATTTCAATAGAGCTCCACCGTACAAGATAGAAAAAAATATAACATGATAGACATAAAACCAAAAAACACAAAATAGACCTAGCCAAACCCTAGCAAAAAGCCAACAAAATGCTGGCAAGAGACACTTTACATTGTAAATCAACATAACAGAACAGAACTAGCCCAAATTTTTCATGGTCTCAACGACCTCCTCTTGTAGTTGATCCATCTTCTGAACAACAATCTTCAATTTAATGATATCCTGGTGCATATTGGGGGTCTTCTTTTTTATGCTATCTCTCATGCTCTTACTTGGACCTATATTATCCTCAGTGTCAGCTTCTTTTTCCTTCTCTAGATCCACAATGGACCTATCCTGGTGTTTTCTCTAGTTAAGCAATCAGAGCCTTCATTTTCTCAGTAGAGGACTTAAATGTCCTATGACTATGCTCCATAATCTTCCTCCAGGTATAATCACAACTTTTAACCCTCTGTTTCATATCCTTAATCTTCTTGTCAAATATTTCCCTTGTTTTCTATATAGCCTCCACATTCTTTGACAAGCAATCCACCATAACTTTTTTCTCACCCTCCGTACAAAGGACACACACAGAGGGATCATGAGGAGTCTTATTAGGCCCTAAGGAGTCACACGAACCATTTGAACACATTCCTTACCTCCCTCCTTAGACCACATCTCCTCAAACTTAGAAGACAAGGCACTATGCTTCAGATGGAGACTTTTGTTTTTATGAAATACCCACTCATTAACCTGAAAAAATACACAAAGTTGTACTTTTCTATTTGCAACACACCAAACATAACCTCCATCTTTAGTTCAAATTATTGGAGACTCAATAATGGTCCTGAGAACTATCATAATCAACAAGACCTAGGACCTTACCTTTCCCCTTTTCTTTCTTCTTAATTTTTATTACCCCCACTTAAAGGAGGTCTCTTTCCCTTACTGGTACTAATTATCACATTCATGGCCAGGAGGGGAGAAGTTGCATCTTCCACCTCCAATACTAATGCAAAATCCATGACTGATCAAATCTCAAATCCAAAAACTTGGAAACTTCACCCTTGTGGTAGATACCACTACTCACATCAAGCCCATCCTAGGCTTGCTCTAACAAAAAGGGTCTAAAGGAACCAGTCAAGCTCTCACACCTTTGAGTTCCTCCCTGTTGGGTGTGATGAAGATGTATGGTGAAGCCACTGTATGGTGACTTAGCATACATGAGACTACCATAGGGGGTTCCACCGTACGATGTATCATGCCCATAGTGTAGTACAATGAGGCAAAGGGAGTGACCCAATGCCGAAGGGAGTCTCTGAGGTGAAGGGAGTGTCGGAGGTGAAACAAGTGACCAAGGCTGGAGGGAGTGAATCAATGTCGAAGGGAGTCTCCGAAGCAAAGGGAGTGACCCGAGGCTGAAGGGAGTGACTCGATGCCGAAAGGAGTCTCTGAGGCCAAGGGAGTGACCCAATGCTGAAGGGAGTGTTCGATGCTGAAGGGACCATCAACTAGAGGAGTGCCAAGGCTGCTAATAACTGTTTCATGGTCTGACAGTTGTTACACCTAATTCTATAACGAATCATAGTGTATAAATGTCTACGGGATTTGTTAGGAATGGGAGGTTAAAAGGTTGTAATAGTAGAGTGTTAAAGTGGTGGAAAGTTAGGTTGATTTTGACACAGTCTGAGCCTGTACAAAAATACATTATTGTTTGTATGTAACATTGGTTACTGTAATACAAAGTAGACACTTAGGTTTTTCAGTGGTGGGTTTTTTCCCGAAAGGGTTTCCCACGTAAATTTGGTTTCCTGTGGTTATCTTGTGTGCATGACATTTTCGATGTTCTTTTTTCTTTTGTTTATCTCAATATTCTGAAGTAGATTCAAACTCTTTATTATTTCCCCTGTAAATTAGCATTAGGAAGGCGTTTCCGCACCGTTGCTTTCCTAACAAGTGGTATCAGAGCCAAACCAGTTTTTATTATCCTTGTTAGGTAGGGTTGGTCATTGTGTCAATTTTTTTCTAGTGGGGTTTTGCAAAGTGTTCATTTGGAAATTGAGATGGAGGGTATATCAGGGAGAATATACATTGAAAAGTTCAATGAAACAAACTTTGAGTTGTGGAAACTTACAGTTGAAGATATGCTAGTTGATCGAGATTTATGGATCGCTGTGTCTGGTAACAAGCCTTCAACCATGAAGTAGGAAGATTGGGATCTAGTGAATAGAAAGGCTAGAAGATTGATAAGGCTGAGCCTTACAGATTATGTTCTGTTGAATGTACATGAAGAGAAACCTGCATGTTCTTTGTGGAAGAAGTTGGGAGATATTTATCAAGGAAAATCCTTGGTAAACTAGCTCTCCCTGAGAAATAATTTGTACTCTCTAAAGATGGACAGAGGAACGGTTTTGGTAGATCATCTAAACACGTTCAATATGGTGATTGCACAACAAACATTTGTTGGTGGGGTCGTTAGTGAAGAAGAGTGTTACATGTTATTGTTGTGCTCGTTACCTGATTCATGGGGTCACCTTGTGATGGCCATCGGAAGTACTACCACCCAATTTAAAATGGATGAAGTAGTTGTTGCACTTCTGTCAGAGGAGATGCAGAGGAAATCTTATGAGGTGGCTATAGAGGCTCTCGCCATTCAAACTATGGACAGGTTGGTCATATCTGAAAGCATTGTAAAGAGAAGAAGAAGAAGAAAATAAAGATTTCTTCTGATTCAGAGTCTTCTCAAAGTAATGATGAAGATGCTTGCAATGTTGCTTTGGCTAATCGGTCATCTGATGATGACTGGTAGATTAATTTGATCTAGATATTTGTCACGATGCCATGTGTGATTCAACACCACAGTACAGTGGGAGTTGTTGGCAGTGACATAGATGTCATGTGTGACTTGACACCACAATTCAGTGGGAGTTGTTGGCAGTGATGTAGGTTCTTATGTTAACAAATGATCTTCATTAGTATTACAGATGGTGGAAGGTGTCTTAGATCTTGATAAGGATATTTTCACATTTGTTGAATTACTTCTTGGAGATGTTTATCTTCATGTGACTAAAGATGTTGACATCTTGAGGGCTCAACATGGTCTTTGATAAAGGTGTGAATTATTTTTTCATTTGACATGTTATGGTATGCTCATATGGAGCATGTTATCTCTTTGGTTGAGATGTTTTAGATCATGTTGTCATGTTTATGTTCCTAAGGTCATGGTTGGAACTTTGACATTGATCTTGTTTTTTGTTGATGTGTATTGAGTACATTGGTCATTTTCTTGACACTTCAAGAAGTTGTTGTTCTGCATTTGGAGTTAGCATGGATTGATCAGTTACAGGTGCTCATGGATACTTAGAGATGGTGGTGATGTTGTTTTCTCTTGTGATTAGAGATGTGTTTGTTGGAACGATTGATGGTTTCAGAAGGAAGTCCGAGAGGCATTTAGAGGTGTACATAGAAGGACACGGTACATGGTTGATGTATTGTTGATGTTCTTGATGCTACAATTTTTTTGTTGCACTTATATGTGATGTCGTAGAATGGATTCATTTTACACTGGCATTAGCTATGCAGTGAGAGCTTCTTAGTGTATATGTGGTTGATATTACTTTGAGGCTTGAGACTGTATGTAGATGTTGCTGGTTTTGAATTCATGTGATATACCTTGGAGGTATGAATAGTTGGATTCATTAGCATTTTCCATGGATGCTATTTAAGCTATGGTTTTGATAATTGTTGGTACATGTGGTTATCTTTGGACCGAGTGCTTGTGTCTTGTGATATCAATTGAAATGGAATTATGATTCTTCTGTGCGACAGGTTGTGTGGTTTTCCTTGTGGATGGATTCTATGCGTGTCTAGTAGCAGTGGCATAATAGAAGGTGGGAAATTTCATGCATAAGATAAGACCATTCAGGTATTTCTGTTGTGGGTATCATAGTGAAACACATGGTAAAATCTGGTTTACGAAGGTATGGTGTATTAGTATGATGGGCTTTGGATTCCATATTTCTCTTTTTGGTCATATTAAGTAACTCTATGGATATCAGTACACACTAATATTTGGGGGCTTTTTCCGATAGGAACTTCCAACAGAGGATTGCCTCAAATGTACTAGTGAGCCAATGCATTGCGGTGGTGTGCATGGTAGATTATAATGCTCTAGAAATGGAACATTCAGCATATCTTGTAACACTATTGCATATCCATTAACAAATTATTGACAACAACAATAAGAGAGTTGATCCATAAGGTGTTGTCAAGCCACATGTTCTACACATTTGTATTCAAAAGTCCAAACAATATACATTTAAAGGAGTATCATTATAGGCTTGATGATAAAACAAAGAATTGAATATTTATTTTGAAATAATCAATGCAAATGCATTAGATTGTAATACCTTACAACTTAGAAAATAACCACCAACCATTATGTAATAGTTATAGTCACCAAAAAGGTAAAGGCATAAATTTATCATACAAAAGTGTAACAACATAAAAGAAGATTGAGTGCATTATATGTTGATCTTAAATCTTAAAGATTCTAAATCAGATGACTCCACCGAAAAATAGCATTAGCAGTTTTAAAAGAAGACCTAATATGACAAGGTTATTATTCATGTTGTCGATTTCTAATCTAGAATTCATTCAAAGGACATGACAAAAGACATAATGGTTGTGTAACGAAGATGAAGAATGAAGCTCTTGAAGAAAAAGATACGGGAAACAATAATTTTGTTTCTAAGAAAAGATAAAGGTAGCATGTGCATTTTTCGCATAAAGTATAATGCTAAAAGGATGATAAGTTATTCATAGCACAATAGATAGCAAATGGATACATAAAGATATTTATACCAACTACAAAGATCCTAGCCATCCAAATGTTGCTCAGAATCAACAAAATTTGGATGAAGAGCACACTAGATGAACATGAAATATGTATTTCGTGATGGAGCAGAAGGAATATCAAATCAAAGTGTTTAATGAGGAATTACACAGGTAATATACGAATTTCTCTTTCATAGTTCAAAAGGTTGTGAGGCCTCAACTGATGGGTGATAACAAAATTTTGAGGGTTGTATAAAACTATGAGTCTTGGGAGGGACAAGCCCATGTTGGTGGACTATTTCTCTGACATTTGTTGTTGAATGGTCATGCATACATGATTGTCTATAATAATATCAAGAAAACATTAGAAAGACAGAATTTTAGGCATCTGAAACATGCTCTGCAAGCCAATGGGAGGGTGCTTTGGAGAAGATTTGGTTTTGTCAATCAATCAGAAGGTAAATGCTTTATTGGTTGTTGGAAAATGAACCAGCTGAAAATGTTATGCACGCTATGGTTAACCCTCCTATTCCAGATTTAAATATTGTAGTGGGTCAAAATGTTGGAGGAGATGCAACTCACGACAATGCAAGTGCTACGAATTCGCCAAACCGGGTAGTTGTGCATGGGGAAGATGTGCATGGAGAAAGACAAGATGAAAACAATGCCATTCCAGTGGCAATGGAAGAGTAATGTGGTTTTTAATTGTTGCAGTTACCAGGGATCGATGTGCAATGATATGATTTTCTATCTGCCATATGAGTTTTTTGTACATGCAAAAGCAAGGGCTTGCATCTAGCATTGTGGGTTGTTTTGGTCGAGATTAGGAATGCTTTGGGTTAGTTTAAGTTTATGTATAAGATGTATCTCATGAGCCATTTTAACTTTGGCTCATATAGTTTATACTCCATCCTAGTTTTATGGTAGTGCTAGAAGGTTATCTTAGGTTTGATCAGTAAATTGGGGCTACAAAATGTTTATCATGGCTTATAATAGCCAAAAAAAAAATTGGTATTTTGTACATTTCTTTTAAATATTAATATAATTATATACAGGCTATTAGCCTTTTGCCCAAAAAAATAAATATATGAATTTCTCTTCTCCTATGGAATAGATTTGAGCTTTGGAATGCCTTCATAAATTTCATGAATTTGGCAACAACGACCCATTAGAAGATTAGAATGTGTTTACAAAAAAATAAATGCAGTCTACACTTTTTGATTCTGTACAAAATCACAAGTTAATATCATACCTAACAACAAAGTGAAACAAAAAATGATTAAGTGTGCTCTCGTTGCAATGGCTCTAAATGCCACCTCTATTGCCAAAGTTATTCCATCTATTGCCCATGTCACCTTTACTTCATCTGGTTTTGTCGCTGCTTCTGGGCAAGTTGGTGTTTCTTCGACCTTGTTTGGGCTAGGGGTTTTCTGATCTCACCCTGCTCATTCTTCCTTGAGTGTGTTGGGTGTTCGACATCCAATGAAGGGTGATGTGGGGGTTCTCATTGTTCCTAACACTGCTAGTGGATGGGTTCCTATTGGACTGGTGCTCATTGGGCACTCTTCTCAAAGACCTGATACTGAGTATGCTAAAGTGGTTAAGGGGGGTTCCCCCTGCAAATCCTCTCTTTGATGTTGGTGGACAAAGCTTTAGTCATGTTGCCAAATTTGCAGCTCCTATGCCTTCAAAGGAGAAATGTCAACCTCTTACCTATGCCAAGACATTCTTTGTGGTGGTGTGTGGCCAGGATGTGGATATCTCCCAACAATGCAAGTTGGCCTATAAATTCGCAAGTTTCTGGCCTTCTCTTCCAAACCTTCATCACTGGGTGCTAGATTCTTGGAGACATGTTGTCCATGGTAACAATGAGATTTTTGCTTGTGCAAAACATATTTTTATTGCTTTGTTTACTTCTTCTGAAGAACGAGATTTGGTACTAAGTTGTGGGTTTGGGGGACACTCTCTAGGCCAAACTCTGGGTCTCCTTCAACCCTCTTACTGAACCACTCACTTTGTGTCTAGTGTGGGTTCATCTCCAAAATCTTCCCCTTCATTTTTTGGAGAACTCTTGCTTTGAGGCCATTAGCAACTCTATAGGCCGCTTGTTAAAGGTGGATGAGACTACGGTTGTTATGGGTCTCTCCACCTTTGCACACATTTTGGTCAACATTGATACCTCCATACCTCTCCCTGGAGATGTGGTTCTCATGGTGGGGAATAGACCTTGGACTCAAGCAGTGGATTATGAGGGCCTCCCATTTTGATGTCATCAGTGCTTCTCTACTAGTTGGCTAACAATTGATTGTTCTCTCATGTGGCATAAAGGCCCTGCCACTTGGTGGAAGGACGTCGATGACGAACATTTGACTATCGTAGCTTCTGATTCTTCATTTGATGATGAATCGCACGCTAACGATGACTCTCTTTTGAATGAAGCTCCTGCTGCAAAATGGTGATGTTCCTGTTACAAACTAGGCCTCTTTAGTTCTTGCTCCTACTGGTGCAACCCCCTTTGTCCGTACAAACCCTTCTCCACTGACTACTCCTACCCTACTCTAATCTTTAGCTGGCGTTGTCCAACTTTCTCAACACTTTGCCCCTTGTGCTAATAGTGATTCAAATAGAGTTTCACGAGTTGTTCCCCCTGCTAGTGGGATACTAATAATAGCATCGCTTACACAACCTGGAGATTTGTCCAATGATATAAGAAGAATCATTTTTCAGCTTCTCATTCTTCTCCACGTGCTCTTGGTGACTTGTCTACCCACTCTTAAGGTGGATAACTAGTCTTTCTTCTAGTGTGTTATTTATCTATGTAATTGCCAACATCTTTACTGTTAGTGTGCTATTGATCTCTTTTGACACCTTTAAGCTATGGTTGTGTAAGGGTCAACACCCTTGTTTTGTTGTTGATTTTAATCAAATCAAAAAATATTTATGAAAGATCAAATAGATAGCTCCTCCCAATCTAAGATATCTCTTATTAGATAACTATACTAGATTTATTATTTGGAACGAATTCATAAAGTTTCATTTCGACGATGGTGACTTAGTAGAAAGTAGATTAGACGAGGTACTTAGATAAGAAAAGGTACCCTTAAACTTTGTGATTATGATGAAAATGGTAAGTTTAGTATATAGTTAAAAAAATTCACATGCTATACAAGATTTAAACAAATTCTCATTATATAGCTATACTAGATTATTCTTTGGAACGAATTCATAAAATTCCATCTCGGCGATGGTGACTTTGTAGAAAGTAGATTAGAGGGGGTGCTTAGATAAGAAAAGGTACCTATAATGTCCCTTTTCAGGATTATATGGACACTACGTGAATTATGAGATTCCTTCCTTCAAATGTCTAGTTAACACAATGGAAATGCAAATATAATAATGAATGCTATATGAATTATTTGTAATCTGAATATGAAACAATGAATTATCTAAGTATATATGACTGGTAATTCCAAATGCTGCAATGATGGATATGAATGTAGTTATAATGAATAGTATATTGTATGACAGGTAATTCCAAATGCTCTACTTCAATTAAGAATGCGGTAGTTATACAATGGTTGTTTCTGATATAACAATGTATATTATGAATATACCATGTACGATTGTATCTGATCTTTCTTATGTAATATACGTTGCAATCTACAGGATAACCAATTATCTCAGGAAGAGATATGTCGTCTCTGATATTATGATATTAGATATGCCATGGTCTCTGTTATAGGTGTTGTCTCTGATATTTATCTGATGTTGTATACTTTTTACTGATGTCGTCTCTGGTATGTGATTGAGATGCCTATATCGAATGGTTCCTATCACAACCTGCTATGCTCTTATTATCGAGCGGATTCCACAAAGGGAAATAATTTATATAAAATAAATTCTTCTTCACCGCATTTGGAGAGTCTATCAGGTGATATAAATATATGCTCTTGAATCATGAGAAGGCACGAGTGGAAAGTCGTCACTCTTCATAACCAGTAATAGTTATTTACTCATAATAATCACTTGTGATTGTTATGAGTAATCAAATATGATTAAACATAATAATCACAAGTGTTATGGAAAATGTGAGCCCAGAAAGACTGTCGGCTACATTATGTATCACTGCTTTGTCAGCCTGGAATACCGTCGGCTAGTAAGATGTGCATAGTCCAATCCATGGATCGGAAGTGATGTCCGACCATGGAAAGATCAGTCTTGATGATGCCCATTCTCATCGGCCTCATAATTGCAAAGATATATGTGAATATGATTTTTAATGGATATTATCATGAATGCATATACTGTATGGGTGCATTGATGCATGGTATGATGTTCCCTATATAAACTAACATGCATGGAATATTATATCATAGATGGATGCATTCATATGGAAGGCAATGATATGAATGTTATGGAATATTATGCATGTATGTGTATGATGGTTCTATATGAATAATGCGTCTTTGTGGATAAATATGCATGTGTTACATGAAGGAAATTTTATTGAATTAGATCTAACTATTATGCAAAGTGCAAGAAATGTTTAATAATGTACAAGACAAGCTATGTTGCTTCTCCTTGTCCTTATTTACATGTTGTTTGTTTTGATTTTGAAATAACGGGATATCACAATCTCCCCTCCTTCAAAAATGCTTGCCCACAAGCATTTTACTTTTCTGATCTTATGGATTTCTTCTTATAATTAATGTAGATCTTGGATGTTCCATCACTCTTTGTTACTACCACAACCCTTGAATGAATTTTGAATTTTGAGTTTTGTAGAAACTCTTTGAGGTTGCAAGGAAGTGACTGCCTAATTGTAGGAGGTGTGATTGGATCCGGTGAGATTGCCCTGGTTTGGAATCCATAAAGAATTTGTCTCCTTTTTCCTTTCTTGAAGGCAATGGCTTGTTTGTTAATATCTTGCTTAAATGGTCCTATGCTTTTCATCCATGGTAGTCCTAAAATAAGATCAATATTTCCTAACTCAAAAATGTGGAATTAAATCGAATAAGTGTAATCTCCAAGCTGTAATTTGAGGGGGAGAGTTATGGTGTTGCAAAACATTTCTGCTCTATTGGCTAGTTTAATTTTAATGTTGTTGCATTGGAGTTTTGGTATGTTGTATTCTTGGATCCAAGCCTAACTGATAAAGTTGTGAGTAGAATTTCTATCCAAAAGTACTTGTATTCTTCTTCCATCAATTAGTCCCTGAATTTGAAAGGTGTCTAGTGTGGGCCCCTCTAGGTTGGCTAGGGGGGGCTTCTTCGTTTGCTTCCTTAGGAGGTTTGTCTTCGGATTCGGTATCGCTACTCAAATTTTCTTCATCTTGGTTGGGCCTTACCTCAATGTAATGAATTTCTCCCTTCCCCTTGCATCGGTGTCCTGGAACCCAGGGTTCTTTGCCAGTGAAACATAGCTATTGCCTTCTGAGCTCCTGGCGGTTTCAAAATCTAATCTGGGTCTTGGGGTTGTTTCTTTGTTGAAAGGAGTGGGATTTTCCTTAGCAACTAAGGGTTCTTTATGGAGTGGTTTTCTCTTTAGTTGATCTGAAGTCCATATCCCTTGCTTTCTTCATGGCCTATGGTAGGTTAAAAGAATTTAATACCTTGACCCAACCTCTTAAGGGTTCATGTAATATGTCCATAAAGAGTACAATCAATCTTCTCTCAGAGATGTTCGTTACTAGAACTGATATTCTGTGATATAGTCTTATATATTTCATTCTTAATTCGAGATACTCTTTAAAGGACACTTTATTTTGTAGATCACCAACCTCCCAATCCTGTCCGATTTGGTCTTATATTTGAGCAAAAGATGGTTCTCCTCCCAATTGGTCATCTAGTGGTGTGAAATTGGGTAGCCCTACCCTCGAACTTGGTCTTTTGGGTGTTGTTTTGTGATTGTTCTTCCTGCCTGATAGTTTCTATTATTCTCAAGGGTGTGAAATAATGTGTACCGATTTAGAACATCAATTAATTGAGTTAGCTTATTATGCAATTCCCTTTGCTCATGTATCACTTGATCTACTTTGTTCCTTATGTTTCCTCTTCTCATACCTGTCTCCCTTTTCCATTTCTTCCATCTGTTGTATGTTATTAAGGGTTTTCTCATTCACCTCTGGTCAAGATAGTATGCTTTGATACCAAGCGTAATGTCCCTTTTCTAGATTATATGGACACTACGTGAATTATGAGATTCCTTTCTTCAAATGTCTATTTAACACAATAGAAATGCAGTTATAATAATGATTTTTATATGAATTATTTGTAATATGAATACAGTACAATGAATAATCTAAGTATATATGACTAGTGATTCCAAATGTTGCAATAATGGCTATTAATGTAGTTATAATGAATAGAATGTATTGCTAGTAATTCCAAATGCTCTACTGCAATTAAGAATGTAGTTGTAATACACTGGTTGTTTCTGATATAACAATGTATATTATGCACAATACCATGTATGGTTGTATCTGATCTTTATTATGTGATATATGTTGCAATGTATAGGATAACCAATTATCTCAGGCAAAGATATGTCATCTTTGATATTCTAATATTAGATATGCAATGGTCTCTGTTATAGGAGTTGTCTCTGATATTTATATGATCTTGTATACTCTTTAATGATGTCTCTAATATGTGATTGAGATGCCTACACCGAATGGTTGCTATCGCAACTTGCTATCCTCTTATTATCAAGTGGAATCCACAAAGGGAAATAAGTTATATAAAATCAATTCTTCACTGCATTTGGAGAGTCGATCGACTGACATAAATATATTCTCTTGAATCATGAGGAGGCACAGATGGAAATTTGTAACCCTTCATAACCAGTAATTTTTATTTATAAAATTAATTCTTCACCACATTTGGAGATTCGATCCGCTGATATAAATATATGCTCTTGAATCATGAGGCACGGGTGGAAAGTCGTCACCCTTCATAACCAGTAATTTTTATTTACTCATAATAATCACTTGTGACTATTATGAGTAATCAAATATGATTAAACATAATAATCATAGGTGTTATGGAAAATGTGAGCTCGGAAGGACAGTCGACTGCATTATGTATCATTGGTTTGTCAGCCTGTAATACCATCTTTTGAATTATAAGTGCTAGCCCAGAAAGTTGTTGGCTAGTAAGATGTGCATAGTCCAACCCATGGATCAAAAGTGATGCCCAACCATGGAAAAATCAATCCCAATGATGCCCATTCTCATCGGCCTCATAATATGCAAAGATATATGTGAATATGATGCTTAATGGAGATTGTCATAAATGTATATATTGTATGGGTGCATCAATGCATGGTATGATGTTCCCTATGTGAACTAACGTGCATGGAATATTATTTTCAGGATTAAGTAATACTGAGAGTGGGGGTGAATCAGTATTACAGCACTTTAAATTAAACTTAAACCAATTCCAAATAAACCATTTGATTGCAGAAATGAAAAGAATATAAACAAATGACACACAACTCATTACACCATTATTTGTTGTCGAGGAAACCCTGGCCAAGGGAAAACCTTGGTGGGGATGGTATCCACAAGCATGCACTAAAGTATAATGTCCCTGTTAGGAGACCTAGCCTTGTTAGGAGCTGAGTATTACATAGTATATTTCCTTGTTAAAGGAATATCAACCCTGATAAAGGTATACAACACCCTATTAGGGGTACACTGAGCTTACAACTCTTACAATCAATACTTCTATTACAAAGTGTTCTTAGTAATGAACAAAAACAAGCATCACCAATGC
>MU228368.1:937367-976292 GCA_018584345.1 Thuja plicata | reverse complement strand
TCTTTTTCATCATCTAGTCGGCTCTCAAATACAATACAAAATAGAATAAATACTTATACAAAAAGCAAATACAAGGTCGACACTCTTGTACTATCAAAGTATAGGTAATTAACAATAACAATCCAACATATAACGTTTGGATTCGACCTTATACTCCCTTAATCATCACGATTGTTCAACTGCTCTGTTTTAATGTTCTACTGTCTTCATATGTCTTCAAAACACTCTAACTCTCTGCAATCAACACCAAAACACAAGCGACCTTAACTGAAGGTCACACATATCCCATAGTGTCTTCCTCTAAGCTCACAAGTCATCAAACATTATATATGATCTTCGCTATCCAAAACAATATTGCTATATTCTGTACTTTTGTTTCTATACTTAGTCATTTTGAAGACTGTATCTCCAAAATTGTACTTGACTCCAAGTGATCATTATATCATATGTGTTGCCATAAATAACAATCCTTAAGTGTCTCATATCATACCAAAAACAACACTTGCCAAAAATCTCTCCCTTTGGCATTGATGGTAACACTTAGCGAAAAATGACAAAGTGTCCCAACTCATTGTTCTCTCTTTTTCTTTCTTTTCTGTTTTTCCCATTTTTCTTCTCTTCTCCCCCTTTGACAACAATGACAAAGGTGTACTCAAAATTTACAAAAATGTATAATTAGTGCTTGCTCACCTATTTAAGAACATCTTGAAAGGAATCTTCCATGATCTTCACTTCTGCATTCCATGACTCTATCAACAACTGACTAACATGTATTAGTCCATTCAGTGCAACTCTGTGGGCATAGAATTTGTCAATGAATCTGCAATATTCTCTATATTAGATAGATGAACGTCAAGAATTGATAGCTTGGGAGTGATTAGACTCTTCAACAAACCAAATCTTGTCACTACTCTACCTTTTGTCTATATCCAAGACATTCATCTTATCATAGATCTTTGATACATGTTTGTCCATCTCCATTACATATTGTGAGGAGGTCTCACAACTTTCCATCATGTTATTTAGAGTATCCTTGTCCTTCGCAATAATGTCTTCAATATTATGAATGTGTCTGATAGGGTTCATACAATAGTTGTATAGCATCCTTCCGTGTGTGACACATCTTTTGGATATTGATGTAGTTGATCTCAAAATACCCAAGTCCCATGAAATAGACTGTCATACTTCTTTCAACTTCTTCTCTAGATATATTTTCCTTGCCTTCTCTTCAGCGATCTTCACTAAAGGCTCATAGTGACTATCAAAATTATCTAGTGTCATATTCAGATTCTTTGCATCATCTTTTCCTTGAAAAACAATAGGTACTCAAAGTAGTATATTCATAGTATCAACTTCTCTAGTGATTAACTTAGCCTTTTTGTCTCATTTCTTCTCAAATCTTTCTTTTTCCTTTGTGAATGCGATGAGGATAGTCTCATCAGTTCATCCTCATCCATACTGTCAACATATGTGCTTATAGATTTATCCTTTCTTGCCAACAATAGAGTAGTGGATGTGTCAATTTCATGTTTTACCTCAACTCTTTCCTCTTCTTCTTTTTTTTGTATTTGTCTCATCTCTCTATTTTGATTCTTCTTTCTTCTCTTCCTCTTGTTGTCCCTCTTCTATATATGCCACTGTATTATCAATATTTCCTTCAAATGGGTCTTTTTCATCAAGTGAAGTGTCAAGGGTCACAGACACACCAGAAACATAGAAATTTGGTTTCTTGTCAATACTTACTTCGCTTCTCTCAACATTTTCCTCAACTGCCTTAGAGCTCTCTCCAATTCCTATAGGTGTAGGCATAGTAGATTTAGGATGTGAATTTTTCTCAGGAATATTGCTCATAAGTATTTGATCTAATGCCTTTTGAGTATCCTCTATGACTTCATCATATCTTCTGCCCATAATTTTCACTAATCTTTCTTTGGTTCTCAACAAAGGTTTGAGTTCTTCAAGTATTCTTTATCTCCCTTGCATAGAAACTACTGGCAACATATCCTCAATAGCTTGAATCCTAATCGCCTCATCTTCTATAAGTGAAAGTTGTTTTCTAATCTCTAGTTTACCATACAATTCCTCAGGTATATTGCCCTCTATCTCTAATAGATTCTTCTTGAAAGTAAGTAGATGGTTAATTACTATGTCCCCAATCACTAGTTTGTCAGATACCTCATACCTGTCGTAGTATTTATTCGCTGAAACAAGATTCCCATGCTCAATAGCTCTTTTCTCTAGCATCTTCAAATCCGGCTTCCATAAATGTATTTCATTTGTGGTCTCTTTTTCAACTTTCTTCTCTTCTCCTTCAGTCCTCTGTTCCTTTGGAGGTGAATCCAGTTTAGTGGATCTTGTGTTTCTCTGAGGTACAAGCTTTGTTGTCTCTTCCTCCGATGTATTATGTAGTGGTGAGGGTGTAGATAGATCTATCACTGTAAAAAGTGGAATAACTACCTGTCCTATTTGTGGAGGTGGAAGGGTTGTAGTAGCAGTGCTTTCCAACCCAGAAGATCTCTCTGCTATGTTCTTCCTTACTTCTCTCATCTCCTCTTTAGTTATTCTTGTCGTAGCTGCACACTCATCAATTATGTTTTCTACTCTTCTCTTCCTCATACCTCTAGTTTTTTCTTCTCTAACTTTATCTGATTTCCCTTCATATGTGCCCCGTCTCTCCTTAGTTGTATCAACTTTAGATGCCAACACATGTTCAACTTGCATGATTAAAATTTTTGAACTGACTTCATATCCCATAGGGTAACACCATTTCTTCCTTGGTACAACTGCCTCAAAACATACACAATCACTTTCAACCATGAAACATATTGTATCTTTATATCTCTCAACTAACTCTTCAGGAATTCTGAATCTTTCTTTCATTTGCCTCTAAAGTATTTTGGTCATCCCAAATAGTTCTCCATCCACCCATGTGTTGTTTTGTCCTTTGTAACTTTGTGATATCAGAATACCAATGGGTATGTTGTCTTTCCATGCTCTAGGGTGCATGTCAGGGAACTTATGCTCAATATGGATATACATGTGAACTAGAAGTGAGCCAAATCTAAAAGCCTTAGATTTATCCTTCTTGACTAACTTCATATTTTCTAAAAAAAATTGAGCCAAAACCTCACATAGGTTGAATGTAGTGTATTCCTTTACCATCCTATAAGCCATCATAATAACTCCTATTGAGATTGAATTAGGTCTACTGCTATAGTAAAGTTTATATCCAAGTATCATTGCAACAAGTCTTACATCCTGTAGGAAAATGTCATTAACTATCATTGCTCGCTTGTCCCATTTTGAATGTGTTAGGGTTTCAACTTGTTTCTTTATATTATTTTATGCTATAGGGATAACTCCAATGTTGTCTAACCTAGTTATGTCATGAATTAACTGACTAGAGATCTTAACAAGTTGCTCCCTTATCCAAATAAATTGGTCATGAACTCCGCTAAGTATAATTTTGAACCATTCTTCTTCGCTGAATTCATACAAGTCCATCATTTTCATAATGCTTAGGTTTTCTAGGTGTTTGAACTCATCCTTCATTTTACCATCATCACCTAACATGTATCCCATTTTGGTAGCAATATCATCATCTCCCAATGTCTCATATTTGCAATGTATATAAGCCCTACTATCTTCTATGTGCATGACGTTGTGTGGTGTTTGGGAAAAACCTCCTTCAGGGTTGTCTTCACAAGACTTGAATGGATGTTTCTTGAGTTTATATCTAGCTCTATCCACAACATCATAAATAAATGGTGCATCCATAAATTTTTCTTGAGTACATAGTCTAAATACCTTAAATACGTTGAATTATGAACTTTCGCTTTGATCAATCACGCAATGTGGCTGCTTGGCAGACTAATAAGATCTATACTCTGTTCTCCTTGGTCGTTGATCTTCAAATGGTGATGAAATAAGTAACTTAGATGTATTTTATTCATCATTGAGTGAGAAAATACACTTTACCCAATAAACTCAACTTCACACACTGTCTAATCAATCACAAATCTCGTGATCATGGAATATGAATCTTTAGATGTTGCAGTCATAGATATAGGTTCCATAATGTCTGCATACACTTTAACCAAGTTTGCATGAGCTTACTCCTCAAAATCAGGCGTTGGATATAATATGGTATCTTCATCCAATGCTCCCCCTAAGGCCATGTTCCGCCATTTAGGTCGATTCAACTTTGTTACCATCAAGTGAAGATTTAGTAGCATCTACTGTCTCTCCCTAAACCAATATCTCATTTGACTCTTTGACTTTCCATACCTTACCATTGATGTTATCTTTTGCTTTCTTGAAACAATTTTCAAATTCACTTTTGTATTCTGCAAAATTCTTACTAGTATCACTATCATTCCTCTTTGCATCCATAGGAGGTGGTACTCTTATGTCGTTTACTCTATTATACCTGCAAAACTTTGCTATATGCCCTTGATTGTTACATTTGTAGCATATAGGCGGAGGTATGTTCCGATTTACGTGCAACTTACAATACCTTGCAATGTGCCCAATGTTATTAGATTTGTAACATGTGGTTTTAACTGTTGATTCTCCTCTGATTTTATCTTGTCGATATCTAGATTGATCAGGTTTCCCGCATTCTACTTTCTTGTGCCCATATGCAAGATAATTAAAACAATAACCAGAAAAATATTTGAAAGGGGCTTTATGGTTTAGGGCACCTCTTGCATTTTCTATTTTAGTGTTAGTTTGGTTGTAATAAGGTGTGAATCCTTTGGATCACCCTAGTGTGTGTATGTGTGGGTCTATTTTTTAAGGTGGAGGACCCTAAGGTAGGTTATAAACCTTATGGGTTCCTGAAACCATGTTAGACCAAGTCTAGTTTCTTTTGGTCACTTTAGTCCTTAGGTTGATTTTTATGTTTTGAAGCCTTAGGATAGGTTTTTGTCATGTTTTAGATATCTCCCACACCCTTGGAGGTTAGTAGTGTTGGCATCTTACTCAAAATAGCAAATTTGACAAATGTTGCTAAAAAGTTGTCTTTTTGCAAAATGTTGCATGAGAAACTTTTTCAAAATGTTGCTCGAGGAATGACAACTTAAATGGAAATGGCCACACCAACTTCCTTGAGCATCTGTAATGCCAATATTATGGTATTTTATGTCCTTATGCCCTCTAGGAAGGTTAGAAGTCACTTTGTACAGATGTTTATGTTTAGAGAAGGAAATAGAAGAGTAATTTTCTGAGTTATTTGGTGTGTGTACGACCTGGTATGAATTCATTTTGTAATACTAGTTGCAGAACTTTGTGATGTTTTGAGTTCCTTTAATATTCCAGTTGGTTTCATTCATTTTTGTGAAGTTTCATAGGAGTTAGAGATTTTGTTTGGTCACTATCTGAGAATCCCTAGTTTACTGGGTCTGCTTCAAAGATGTGATCCTAACTTGGGATTTAACCAGTGGATCTACTCAGCCACTTGGGAAATACAAGTTAGGATCATTCTTTTTAAGATTCCAAAATCTCAGAAGCTCAATGATGGTTCTATGATTTTTAAGACAAAGCCCTAGGCTAATTATCTCTATGTAATTAGCCTGGTTTTTAAGTACAGTCACATGCATGTGAGCTATATGATTGGAAGGGTCAAACCAATGGCATATCTAGGTCATTTTGGGGTAAAGGAAGCTATCCAAGTCTTGGTGTTCATTTTTTGAACCCACCTTAGACCACTTTCTTAGTAATCCAAGCCTAACCTAGCTAATTAGGCCTATGAGCTTTGCAAGAGTTTAGTGGTGCAAGAGTAGAGTGAAGTGCTAAGGCTTTGTGGGTTTTCAAAAATCCATAAAGGGTATCTAGAATCCAAATAAGATTAGTTAGATCCTTCTTTGATATAAATTTATGCTTGAAAAACCCTCTAGATAGGGCTACAAGGGAATATAGACCAGTTAGTGTTTGACAAACCTTGGGTCTATAGAACTGAATCCATTGGTGGATTATCAACCCTTGGGGTCTAAAAAATTCTACCATCCCTTAGATTGGTTGATCAACCTTTGGTGAGAAGTTTCATTCTTAGGCTTGGTTTAGG
This sequence comes from Thuja plicata, assembly GCA_018584345.1. Classification (NCBI taxonomy): domain Eukaryota; kingdom Viridiplantae; phylum Streptophyta; class Pinopsida; order Cupressales; family Cupressaceae; genus Thuja; species Thuja plicata. The sequence continues at coordinate 970,228 of MU228368.1, read as the reverse complement.
GAAAGTGTCCCTTAAAGATAAGTTGCAGGGATTGGTGTCTTGGTTTGGGAAGCCAAGTTGTGATCAAAAGAGTGATTTGGTCTCTTGGACAAGTTATTACACACCTTAAGAAGGTTAGTGTTGGATTGGGAAACCAGAACAAGAAGTTTGAGGCAACTAGAAGAAATTGGAGCCTACTTAAGCCTTCTTGCAATGCACTCTGCATCACTTTACCTCTACAATCTCTCTTCATGTGTCCAATCTTGTTACATCCAAAACATCTACCTCTGAAAGGTCTGATTTATCTTTTTGGTTCTTCAAGAATAGGTTTCTCTCTATCAATCTTTGCATCATATTTTTCTTCTTGATTCTTAGAACATTCAGCTTCATTGAAGCCAAGACTAGTCATATCACCTTTAGGATTTTGTTTATCTCTTTGTTCATTGATCAAGTCACTGCTCATGTGAAGTCTCTCAATATGTTTCTCTACTTCAACAAGTTCACCTTTAATGATCTGATTATATTTCTCTAATTCCAGGTACTTGTTCTTGTAGTGGTCAAGTTCAATCTCCATTTGTCCCATCAGAATATTAGCATCCTTCAAAGCTTCTTCAATTTTATTCTTAGCATCCTTTTTTTGTTGAATCTCTTTAGAAAATGTTTCATGATTAATCTTGAGAGTATCATTCTCTTGTTCTAGTTATTTCATTTGATCTAAATTATCATTATCTGAACCCTCTTTTATCTGAACCATAAGATCCTATCTCTGACTCCTGGAAAGTTCAAGTTGATCTTTTAGTTTCTTAATGAATCCCTCAGGTCTTCTCAGTTTGAATCTCAAGTCACCATTCTCTGGTTTTTATTTGTCAAGGTCTTAAAGTGCTGCTTCAAATTTTTCTTCCAAACTTACAGAATCTATCTTGATCTCCCTTAAGTTGTTAAACTTTCTCTTCAAGGGCCAACAACTCAGATACCAATTTTTGGGATGAAGTAATACTGAGAGGGGGTGAATCAGTATTACTGCACTTTAAATTAAACTTAAACCAATTCCAAATAAACCATATGATTGCAGAAATGAATAGAACATAAGATAATAACACACAAGTCATTACACCATTATTTGTTGTCGAGGAAACCTTGGCCAAGGGAAAACCCCGGTGGGGATGGTACCCACAAGCATGTACTAAAGTATAATTTCCATGTTAGGAACTGAGTATTACATAGTACATTTCCTTGTTAAAGGAATATCAACCCTGTTAAAGGTATACAACACCCTGTTAGGGGTACACTGAGCTTACAGCTCTTACAATCAATACTTATGTTACAAAGTGTTCTCAGTAATGAACAAAAACAAGCATCACCAATGCTTAGATAGTTCCAGTTGTAGCTCTCAACAATATCTGTCAACTGCTGATCTTGCATCTACCATCAGTCATCTCTAATATCTCTTTTACATCTTCGCTTTACAAAATTTTCTTCATATATATATATATATCTTTTCCATTATCTAGTCGACTCTCAAATATAATACAAAATAGAATAAATATTTATACAAAAAGTAAATACAATGTCAGCACTCTTGTACGATCAAAGTAAAGGTAATTAACAATAACAATCCAACATAGCACATTTGGATTTGACCTTATACTCCCTTAATCATCTCGGATGTTCAATTGCTCTGTTTCACTGTTCTACTGTCTTCGCATGTCTTCAAAACACTCTAACTCTTTGCGATCAACACCAAAACACAAGCGACCTTAACTGAAGGTTATACATATCTCATAGTGTCTTCCTCTAATCTCGCAAGTCATCAAACATCATATATGATCTTCGCTGTCCAAAAAAATACTGTTATATTTTGTACTTCTATTTCTATACTTATTCATTTTGAAGACTGTATCTCCAAAATTGTACTTGACTCCAAGCGATCATTATATCATATGTGTTGTCATAAATGACAACCCTCACGTGTCTCATATCATACCAAAAACATCACTTTCCAACAATTATATCATGGATGGATGCATTCATATGGAAGGCAATTATATGAATGTTATGGTAATGATGCATGTGATGGAATATTATGCATGTATGTGTATAATGGTTATATATGAATGATGCATCTTTGTGGATGAATATGTATGTGCTACATGAAGGAAATCTTATTGAATTAGATCTAACTCTTATGAAAAGTGCAAGAAACGTTTGATAGAGTACAAGACAAAGTATGTTGATTCATCTTGTCCTTATTTACATGTTTATTTTGATTTTGAGATAACAAGATATCACAGTACCCCTGAACTTTGTGATTCTGAGAAAAATGATAAGTTTAGTATATAGTTAAACAAATTCACATGCACCAATTGACATTCATGGAAGAGAGATCTATATCAAGATGACTTAAATTTTATGTTGGAAATATTATCATAAGGGAAATCAAAAATTTCTCTCATTCAATAATGGAAAGTAAAAGGTAACAACAAATAAAACATATGTGACTACTTGGCTTTGCACGGTCTAAATGTTTATGGTATAGAATCAAATTATTTATTGCTTATCTTTTTTTATAATTAGTGAGTTTGATGTTGATTATTAGCTTGAATATTCCATTCTAGATCCGACAAGGAAGTTCATAACACAGCTTACAGATCATCACCAAGCTACATGGAAGAACTTTCTGAAACTATATACACCTTTATACACATGGGATAGGTGAGTTTTTAATGGCTTTATTATTTTTCCATCTTATAACTGTTAATGTTTGTAGCTTCAGTCGTATGCTCATTAGAATACATATTGTATGTGTTGATTAATAATAATATATTATATATGTTATAACCCATCTCAATCCAATGTTGGGACCAACATCCTCATTAGTTCCATCTCCTTAGTAAGCATCCTTTCTTTGAGCATCTATAGTAGATGCAGATCGAGTTTACCCTAATCAAATGAAATTTAATATTCAATATTAAGCTACTATATTATTCTAAATTAATAATTGATTGATGAAAATTTATAAGATTGACTAAATTATAATTAATTGGAAGAGGCATGTCCTCTCTCTCTCTCTCTCTCTCTCTCTCTCTCTCTCTCTCTATATATATATATATATAATCAATTTTCATTATATTAATCTCAATAATAATGAATAGACACGTCTCATGAAGGGACATGTCTCTCCTAGCCTCATTCCCAATATAAATGAAAGAGAGATTGTTGCATTTAGAAAACAAAAATAGAATATAAGAGTGCTATTACATTTTCAGCTATCATAAAACTTAACATGGTATCAGAGCCAGACTACAAATGTAAGAGAGTAGTTTCTTGATGGTAAATGTGTGACTATCTCAGAAAATACAATCTCAATACAGGGATGATATCACAAAAATACATCGTTGGATGTTTCTGAATTTTGGATATGTTTGTGAAAAACCAATTGTGGAGAATCTCACTAAAGCGATTGGAGAGAAAATGTCGGGTTCAAAAGTTATGACCAACTGAGAAAGGGTATATGTGAAATTCCTGAAAGCAAATTTCATTAAAGAGATATATTAATTTGTTATGATCATGGTCAAGAATTAAAAAAGCACATATTCAAGGAAGGGTGTCCCTTTCTAGAAATAAAGTATTAATTATAGAGTGTCACCTCTCTTGAAGCAATCAAGTCATTTCACAAGAAGACATGAGAATTGTTCAACGATATAAGAGTGGGAATTGTACATTGTGGAAGGGAATAATAACCAATTACATTTCCATTTGAACCATCCTTAGTGGGGAGATAATTCAAAGGGGAGATGTCTCTCAAATAATATGAGGTGTTTTATGATTTGATGTATATGGACCTTCATTCAAGAAACTTGTGTCAAGGATGTTGATGCGCATATAAGAATTTATTATCCTTGAATATTACATTTATCTACTCATTATAGTCTCTCTCATTTGTATTTCTATACATACTATAAGAGCTATTTGCCTTGATCTTTTCCAGAGATGCTCTTGCAGGAAAAAGAAGATTGATATCAGATTTAGAGATAGTCTAACTCTTCAAAGGTAACTTTGGACGAGGAGCTAAGAAGATTGATATAAGACTCAGAAGGAGTATGATAGTTCATCTTAAGCAATCTTGGATAAAAAGATCAACAGATTGATATCTACTCAATGACTTCTTCTCTGTGCAAGAATTTCGAGGTGAAATCCCTTGTTTTCACCCTCTGCGCTAAGGCATGATGGATTTCATATGTGTGACTCCATATTTTTAATGGGCCCACCCCTGTGTAAATCATGAGGAAGTGACGAATTCCAAATGATTATCACTTGTATTTTTTAGAGTTATTGGAAGGTGACAATCTTACAATAACTTGATCTTCTATTGTGATAGACATCTTATGATGACTGAAACATATCATGATAGATTAAATGTTGCATAGTGGATTAAGTTCCTTAAATAGATCATGACCTTCTATTGTGATAGGCATCTTATGATGGTTGAAACAAATCATGATAGATGATATCTTGCATGGTGGATTGAGTTCCTTAAATAGGACATGATCTTCTATTGTGATAGACATCTTGTGATGGCTGAAATAGATCATGATAGATGATAAATGTTCCTATGGTAAGTATTATTGAAGGTACATGTGTACATTACCTATAGGACATTTTTGAGTTATGGCGAATATCATGAGACTTGATAGTCTTGGTCAGACCATATCTCTGATATCATATTGGGGTGATATCTAAAATACTTTCTAAGTTATGGTGAATATCATAAGACTTTATATTCTTGGTCAGACCATATCTCTGATATCATATTGAGGTGATATCTTAAATACTTTCTAAGTTATGGTGGATATCATGAGACTTGATATTCTTGGTCAGACCATAGACCATATCTCTGATATCATATTAAGGTGATATCTAAAATATTTTTTAAGTTATGGTGAATATCATGAGACTTGATATTCTTGGTCAAACCATATCTCTTGATATCACGATGAATTGATATTGTAGACACCTAAAATTGGTCAGGTGTTCTCTAATCAAGCAAATCTATATTTTTCATCAAATTGCACCAAATCTCATCAAAATGGATCAAATCAATTCAAATGGACATTTATTAAATCAAATTGAGATAAAATCAATCAAATCAAAAAATTAATTAGCAATTACATCAAATGATTAAATATAAGCCTAACGGGATTAATCAAACTATATAATTGATTTTAATCAATTAATTATATAGTTTAAATCAAAAATCAAATCCAACCTATTCCCCTACATGTCTAAATTTAGTTAATTGATTGAATTAATAAATCCTAATATTTTTCAACATGAATTTGAGGAACCAATGAGAATTGAGAAAGCAAAGCACATGGATCACTCCAAATTTGCAATCTCAATCACTCATTTTGAACTTTCAATCCTAATCACTCAAATTTGTCTCTTTGTCCCAACCTTTGAGACAAGCATTTAAATTGTCCCCCCATTTGAAACCCTTTGAAATCCTTTCACTCAACCAAGGCTTAATCATGATCAATTGACTCTACCCCCTAAACTTGGGAAAATCATATAAATAGAAGCCATTTTGCAAGCATAAACAATCCTAGAAATTCATGAGCAATTGCATCCTTATTATAGAGAAATTTAGAAAGATCATAAGCATTTGAGAGCATATTTTGAGCAATTGAGATCATAATAGAATGAATTGCAATGGAAATTTGAGAGTTGTGGGCTAGAATAGGCATAATCAAACACAAATTCTCATTCTAGGACTGTCACTAGTAGAGATTAAGGTTGAGAGCTCTACTAGCATGCTTAGATAGAGATCCATGAGATGTTAAAAGCTTTATTTGTCAATTCTTAGATTAAATTGTAATATTGTTTCCATAGAATTGATATATTGCACTTTTATTTCATGAAGGTATGATTTATACATACACAAATGGCACCCACCGTGGGGCTTTGAGCCTCTAATTCTTGTTTGATTTCAAATTTTGTGAGTTTTTGTTGGATTTTTGTGCCTATTTTTCAGATTGTAGGTCAAATATCGCGTACAAACCAATGGATGACGCTTGCTAGAAATCAAGTGACACCTGCAAATTCCTTCTTTCTTCTGTCTTAATTCTGTGATGCCTGTCAGTTGAAGAATAATGCATGTAACCATAAAGCGAATCCTGACATTCGACAAATATTGCCTGCAAGCTTTGTCTTACCGCATGTGCACTTTGATTTACCGCATTTAATATGCTTTGTAACACCTAGTATTTTTCTTGTGCCGCCTATTATTTGTAAAGTTTCGCATAACAAAGTGCAAAATAATGCTTAAACTAGTGCAAAGTGTCGCGTAGCTTACTGCAAAGCAACGCCTATAAGCTACAAAATGACATCTGTTGTTTTTTGTGTTTTATTACTTGCAGGTCATTAAAATCAGATTATTAACTCTCTATTATTGTATTTTCTACAAATGAGCAGACACTTAAAAGTGCAAAAACCAGAGCTAAGGGTCACAAGGAAGAGCAAAGAGGTAAGACTATTGAAAAAACACTCTAAACAAGTTCATAACGCTAGTATTTTGGAAAGTTTAGAGGAAGAGGAAGTTTTGTATGATCATTATATCAAAATTGTGAATGCATACAAAAAGACATTTCATTCTCTTAATTGATTTCACATTTTAAGTTTCTTAGGAGTATTTTTGCAAATTTGAAAAGAAACTTTATTTGGTTATCGATTGTTTTGGGTTTTCTTCACTTTGTTTGGTTGTTTTGGACTATTTTGTTGGAGGAGACGGAGAGGGAACGATCACCACTAGGTGAGTGCAAGCAAAAAGCATAAAAACCTCAAAAAAATGCCTAGCCTTTGCTAGCATCGAAAAGAGGTATATTTCAAATCAAGTTTCCTTTCCTTAAATTGTGGCATTTCATTTATATCTAGTCTAATAGGGCCACCCTATTATTGTCCATTCCAAACAAAACATTAGGTATATGCTCTCAACTTTGCGAAGTTGATCAAAAAGCCAAAAGTGTTGTGTTTGAGTGGTAGAAAGAAAGGGAAGAATTGAACTAAACATTTCAAATTTCTAAGAACCTCCTTGTCAAGAGGTTGAAAATATTGAACAAATGTGTTTGAAGTGCTTGGAACTAAGGAAAGTAATAGCGATATTCTCTTCACTCTTTGAGTGAATCAAAATCCCAAACTTTCTTGAAAAAGTTCAATTTTTTCTTTCTATATACATGCTAGATAGCTAGATACTTAGAGGGCCTGCCTCCCGAGATTTGCCTTACGAGGACGGTGAGAGGGAACGACCCAAAGTTGGAGACACTCACTTTAGCCGTGAGACTATCCAACCCACTATAATAAAATGCACTCTTCCTTAATGGGTCGTAGTGACTAAATTGTATTAAGGATCTTCACTTCCTCGAGTAGTCCTTCGGGATTGCGCAAAATCATACTTTTGTGCGTGTGGGAAGCCCTTGAAAGAAGGTATAAGAGAATTTTCATAGTTTAGAACGAAGGTGTTAATTAAAACCATGTTAAGTAGCAAGCTACTTTGTTAGATTCATCGTTAAAAAGCCAAATTTGACTCTAGGTAGATTGTTTGGAAAAAATTCTTGTTCAAGACCCGTGAAAACATTCGAGAACATACACTTGGTGTGTTTTAGGAGTAAGATACAAATTTTATTTGTGTGTTGTGTTTGTGTCTTTACTTTTAATCAAGAATTTCATCCTACAGGTCTGATCACAGACATTATAGTTTTAAAAACCCTAAAAACTATGAAAACCAACTGGATCAGCCAAGTGACGCGTACATACAATCAAACAACAGCTGCAACAATTTCTACCACACCTGCAAATGGAAGTCACGCCTGAAAACATTGAAATACCTCCTAAGTCACTGGAAAGTGATGCCTGGAAGAGTTTAAACACCACCTACAAATGGCCAAACGCTGCCTACAAACTGCAGAGTGTCGCATGCATAATTTCCAGTTACCGCTTACAAAGTGTGAAGTCACGCTTACACAACAGTGAAGTGACGCCCAGAAACAAAGAAGGGAAAATAGGGGGCATTTCCCAAGGATTTGAAAATAATTTGATTACATTTATAGATACCCTTTTGGATCTTTTACCTATTCATAAGTTCAGTTTGATCATAATCCCTCATTATTGGACAAATCACAAAATCGTTAAGGGATTGATCAAATAGGTGATAAAAAGCCAAGTTTTTATTGATTTATGCTCATGTCAGATTTCACCCAATCGCATTACATTAAAGCTACCCAGCAATCCAACGGTTCCTATCTAAGGCAGGAGTTTCCTTTTCCTAGTGATAATTCTACTTCTTCATAACAACCAACTCAAGAACCAATTAAGGAGGTAGAACCAAAAATGGATTTCCCATTCAAAAATATGGATCTTGACCTAATCAACAATGCCAACAGAGATAACACCAATAACAATGGAAATGGAAAGGTCAACAATAATGGGGCCGATGGAAGAGGAATTGAACCTAACAATCAAGGGGCAGACAACAACAATGGCAGAAATATTTACCCTAATGATGAAGAGGCTACCGAAGAAAAGGTTAATGAAGCCGTTAAAATCCCATTCTTCATGAAACTCATGGAGAAAGTGTTGGAAAGAGATAGGAAAAATTGTTTTCTAGACCTAGCACAAGTGGGGACTAAACTCCCACACAATTATGATGTTTATCAATTGAAGAAAAAAGAAGACGAAGCTAACCCTATTGACATCATGAACAAGCAGTTTAAATTATTCCAAATGCATTTGGATACATGAAACAAAAGGGGGCTCCTAAACCCTTCTATATCGAAGCATTGTGTCCATTTTTGTTTGATAAAACATTAATTATGGTTTCATTCCCTAGCAATATTGTTTTTCCTAAGTATGATAAATACGAAGGACTATCCGATCCTCAAGATCATCTAAGGGATTTTTTTGCATTGAGCTTGGAGTTCATGCATGACAAAACATATTTAAAGAGGTTAATCCCAAGAAGATTAGGAGATATGGCAATGGAGTGGTTTTCCAAGTTACCCTCTGACATCTGCATTTTTGAGGAATTGGCCTCCAAGTTCGTAACTCATTACTCTTATAATATCAAACATGAGGTTACGATGATTGATTTATGTAATACCAAACAACGCGAGGGTGAAGGATTCCTACTTTTCCTACAAAGGTGGAGAGTGGTATTTGCTAGATACCCTCGAAGTGTGCCCAAAAATGAGAAAATGGATATCTTCATTAACAACTTGAACAATGAAATGAATTATCGGTTAAGGTTACAATGCCCTAGGTCTTTCCAAGACCTAATCGAGAATGGATTTACTATGAAGGAGGTATTAGTCAAAAGTGGATAACTCAAACTTTACAAGGATAATAAGAATGCTAACAATAATACCTCCAACAACAATCAAAATAGGGTTCCTCCTAACAATAACCCATTTTGGATGAGGAACAATAACAAAGGGGTGGTCGATGATGGAGTTTTGGAAGGGAATAATTTGAAGGCAACTCCATTTACCCTCACAAGAAGAACTAATCAAGTTAATCATGCAAATCAAGCACCCAAAGTGCCCTTCAACAATAACAACAATATTAACAACTTTCTGAACAATCAAGAGGCCAATAAGCCTAAACCCTTCTTTGCTCCATCGCCTAAAAGGAAGTTCACGCCCTTGGGTGAACCACTTGAAAATGCATTGAGAACCCTCATTGTAAATAAGATTATTGAATTACCTAGGGCTCAACCCTACGAACCAAAAGTAAAGCCTACTTGGTGGAGTGATTCAAATCAATGTGAATGTCATAGAAATCGAGGACACAAAACAAATGATTGCATGCGCCTAAGACCCGTGGTGAAAGATTTGATTGATAATGGTGTGATTAAAGTAGAAGGGCCCCAAAACAATGAGGATAATACGACCTTTAAAACACCTTTCTTTAATCATGAGAGAAATGATTCTTCAAATTTGAACAACCATAGCAACAATTCTAAAGGCAACAACAATGTTAATTTTTCTCATCACTATGACAATACTATCAATACCTTATCTGGACATGAGAATGTTGTTAATTTTGTGGTGATAAAGGAACAACCCAAAAAGGAGACTTATAATGCTATCACTAGGGGGCAAGAAGAAAGGATTACCCTACAAGGGGGTGCTCCTAAACCTATTGGTCCTACACAATCAACTACTTTGGCTAAACAAACACCTCCTACAACAAAACCTTATAGTTTCATTGATCAATTGCAAAAGACTCCAACACAAAATTCTATTTTGGAGTTGTTATACACTAAATTTGCACCCTATTCAAGCTCTTTTGGTCTTGATAATCTAGTATAACATGGGAATCACTTCGAGGTTGTGGGACCTATGCTAACTTGAAGTGAAGCCTCCAGATTCTAAGTTGGTTCCTCTTGGATAATCACCTAATCTTCTCTTTGAACATGAAAATTAAACTTGAAGGAAAGGGGATAGGAGTGCTTGAAAGGGAAATAACTTAAAAGAAAATTATCCTACTAGGTGATACACCGAAAGTGAATTAAAACATGACACAGTAACCAAACTAGCATGAATATTCTCAGATCTAATAGAACACAATCTTTCTGAATAGGCTTGCATAAGTATTTCACAGACAGGTATGGAATGGAAAGAAGCTATTGGAGGAAAGAACAAATTTCATAGGCAATAACATTCCCAAGAAAATTTAGACACAGACTGTGACCTGCAAACAGACATTCACTTCAGCAAATAGGCACAGGAGTAAGACAAAGTAGCTAGGGATAAACAAAATCCACCAGGCCTAAATCAAATCACACACAGTAGTACACAAAGATGCTGAAAGGAAGAAAGGCTTAGGAACTCTAAGATTTCTCTACTATAAGCCACTATATATATTTCAGTAAGAGAAACACAAATAAATAAAAGATTGAGGGAAGAGAAAATGCCACAGAAAGCTCATACATAACCTCTATTTCAATGAAAGATTACAAGAAGTGAAGATTTGAGGGCAGAGAAGATGCATAGAAAATCTTGCGCCAACTGGAAAAACTCTAAGCTAAAAAGCTTGAAAACTAACTTATATACATGTTCCTCTAGCATGCAGGCTCATGAAATAATCCATTCTAGAAATTAGGGTTACAATAGATTTTGCATAAACAATGCAGAAACCCTAAATCTGTCAATTATGCTCATTAATGCATGTAAAAATATCTAAGACGATCAGATATATCCTTGAATATCTTTCACTTTTCTATAAATGCAGCCTGAGAAGTCGGCTTGACCCATTCCTCTGTCTGTAACTTGAAATATTGCGCCACCACTAGTCTCTGAGATCAGATCTTTTGAATTTTAAATATTTGAATAAGCAACGGTCACAGGCGGCATGGGTATTGTCTTAATGGCCCAGATAATCTCTAACCTTTCCTTTTAAAACATAGTCGTAGATCTTTATATTTCTCTTTATCTCTGATCATTCTTTACTTTTCGCTGACTCTGACTTTAACTCGGGTTCACTTCCCTTTAACTATGGTTTCCTGAAATCCTTTATGTCACTGAGTCGAGATAACATTCTATTAACCCTGAGTTTCCTTGGAGACTGTGCGACCACCATGAGATCAAAAAAAGATCGGATGGCCAACGCTAAGTCTCTTATCCTTAAGAGAATATTCCATTTCCTTAAGAGACTTAGCGACCATCATGATCTTAACCTGACTCACCTTTTACTTTGGTTTCCTTATCGAGACTTGGCGACTGAGGAGTCTCGTGATCTCTTAACACTTTGCTTGATCATGGTTTCTTTAAGAGACCTGGCGACTAAAAGCTTTTAACTGAACTCATCTCAAAACTCAGGTCACATCTGAAGTTAGAAATACACTAAGTTGCGAGCACTCTGAACCTTTTGTTAACTGAGGGTTACGTCGAGAGACTTAGCCACCACTGCGAGATCAGATCTCGATCTGATGATCAGTGCTAAGTCTCAATAGCCTGAGAGGATATTCCATTTCCTTGGGAGACTGCGGGACAAAGGAAATCTCATAATCACTGAACAACATGGAATATTCCTTTTCCCTTGTGCGACTAAGCAACTAAAGGGCATTTGAAATGCGCACATGACTTAAAAAGAACTTAAGTCACCTGGAAAAGGTAATGAAGAAATAGAATGGGTCAAGGGCCAACTAGGGTTTATATCAAATTTGTATAGGGTTTCTCACACCTAGGCCATTTTTCATGAATTAGGGTAAAACAGGTGGCTTAAAAACTTGCAGAGGACGAGGTAGAGCCATGAAATATTGCAAAATTTACAAGCTGGGTTCTACCCTTGTGGGAGCCACATTTTTCTCCACTTGTAGCCAGAATTCACATGTAATGGGAAATTTTGGGTAACATTCTTGGCAATTTCTACTGGATGTCAGCCTGCTAGACATGGAAAACTAGTGGCCTTGACATTTATTGGGCATGGAGTCATCTTTTGAGCAAACAACAACTTTTATGGGAAAGAAATGGATTGAAACCAGGAGGAGGGATAGATAACTGTGCATGAGCACTTCAAGGAAAGCAGGAAACTAAACTAGGAAGTAAGAAAAATCAGGAAACTAATTACAGAGTAGGGAAAACCTTGAAACAGGGCTTGAGATGAAAACCATTGACTGATATCAGTAAGGCATCTCCTCCAAGAGTTGATAATTGAAATGTATTATGTTCCTTGCACTCTATGATTACAAATGGTCCACCCCAAAAGGAATCAAACTTTGAATGTCTCCCAGGCCTGGACTTGTATTCATCCCACTTAAGGACTATATCCCTAACTTTGAAATTTATGGCCTTGGCCCTTTTATCAAAATTATTCTTAGTTTGCATCTGTTGAAACTCCATAGTCTGCATAGACTTGTCTCTGATCTCTTCCAGCTCCATGAGTTGAGCATATCTCACTTGCAAGGGATCTCCTTCTTCAAAGAGAACAAATTGTGTGGCAAGGTCTAATGCTGGTAGTTTTGTTGAAATAGACAATCTAGCCCCCTTTCCATATACCATCATATAAGGATAATTCCCAATTATTTTATTTGGGGTTATCCTATCTAGCCATAAGGCAGACTTGAGCTTGGAGTGCCAGTCTCTTTGAATTTCTTGCAAAGTCTTCTTGATAATTCTTATCAGATTTTTATTTGTAAACTCTACTAGGTCATTACCCTGATGATAATAGTTAGAACTAGTATTCAGATAAATACCATTCCTGAGTGCCCATTCAGTCACTCTTAGACCTATAAATGCCAGTGCATTATCTGATATGATAGAATCTAGAGTGCCAAGTCTATGAATGATGTCATCATAAAAGCTCAGAACAACACTCTCATTGGCCTCCTTTAGTGTAATAGCCGTTGTCCACCTAGTAAAATAATCAATTGCAGTTATTATCCATTTATGTCTTGCACTAGATGGAGGATTAATTAGGCCTATAAAGTCAATGCCCCATTTCATGAAAGGTTTCTCTACTCTGATTGGTTGGAGGGGCAGAGCTGCAAGTTTTTCTTTTCCTGCAAACATGGCACACTTTATGCATTTTCTCACATGATGATGATTGTCCTTGAAGATAGATGGCCAATAGTATCTAGCCCTGACGATCTTAAAAGAAGTAGTCCTCGGAGAAAAATGACCTCCAGAAGGTCCATCATGAAATTCATTCAAGATACTTGTCACTTGATTTGAATCTATGCATCTTAAGATAACACCATTATGATCCTTTCTAAAAATCATGTCATCAATCAACACAAAGGGGATAGATTGCAATCTATTATATCTTCTTTTGGTTGAATCAAAACCTATAGGACATTCGTCTGTCTTTAAAAAATGAATCATGTTAGGCGACCAACCTGCTGCCTTGGCATGTTCTTCTATAAAATGAACAACTAGAGATGCATTCTCTTGTTCTTGTTCTTTTGGAACCTCATCCTCTGTCAAATGCTCACAAAGACCTCTTCCTTTGACCAGCTTAGTGATTTGGATATCAATGTCATATTCCATGACTTTGGTAATCCAACCAGCCCTTTTTTCATTCAGGTCCCTAGAAAGCAAGAACTCTTTGACACTAGGATGAGTAACTCTCAATTGTACCTTGCTATGAGTCAATAGATATCTGAAATTTTTCAGGCTTTTTACCACAGCAAGTACATGTTTCTCTATAAAGGAGTATCTTTATTCATACTCTTCCAAACCTTTTCTGAAGAAAGCAACAGGCTACTCCAATCCCTCAGAGTTCTCTTGAGTTAGTACTGCAGATATGGCATCAGGGCCTCCATAAGCATAAAGGATAAAATCCTTACTGAAATCAGGGTTTAACAAGGCAGGAGCCTCTATTAGAGCTTCTTTGATGGCTTGAAAATTAGCTCTCCCTTCCTTGCTCCAGCTGAAAACTAAGTTCTTCTTTAACATAGTTGTCAAAGGATTTAGTAAATCTGCAATGTTAGGCAAGAGACACCTGACAAAGTTAATCCTTCCTATGAAAGATTGGAGACTTTTCCTATGACGTGGAAGAGGCAATTTTAGAATAGTTGCAATCCTTTTAGGGTCAACTGTAATTCCTTGTTTGGATACAATATATCCCAACAGTTTTCCTTCATGGACTACAAACACACATTTCTTGGGATTAAGAGAAATCCCAAACTCTCTACACCTTTCAAATATTTTCCTTAAATGCTTGATATGGTCTGCTGCATGTTTAGAATAAACAATTATATCATCTAAATAGACCAGTACAAACTTGAACATGAGGCTCTTAAAGGCCATATCCATTTCATTTTGAAAAGTAGCACCTGCATTTGAAAAACCAAAAGACATCTTTTGGTAAGCCATGGTTCCCCATTTGGTTGTAAATGCAGTCTTATATTGATCTCCTTCATGAACTAGGATCTGATTGTATCCTAAATAGCCATCCAACAGTGAGAAGTGTTCTGATCTAGAAATGCACTGTAGAATTTGTTCCATAGATGGCAATGGATGGCGATCTTTTAGTGATGCTCTGTTTAGATCTCTAAAGTCAACACATAATCTTAGTTCTCCATTCTTCTTCTTGACGGGAACAATGTTGGAAACCCAACTAGTATGCTTGATGGGGTAAATAATACCACTTTCTATTAATTTGAGAACCTCTCTATGCATAAGTGGCTCAAGCTTGGGGTTGACAGGTCTTTTCTTCTTCCTTACTGATTTGATGTTTGGTTCCAATTCAATTATATGATGAGAAAGTGTTGGGTTGAAACCTTTTAGATCTTCGTACTGCCAAGCAAACATATCACCAAACTCTTGAAATAATTAGACATAAGCCTATTTCTCTGAATCAGTGATAATCTTTCCAAATTTCAAGCTTTTACCTAGCTCCATCTCTAGATCAGTGCAATGCTCTTGTTGAACTACTAGGCCAGCGTTACTCTTTTGTGCTTGGTCATCTCTGTTGAAGACAGATTCCAGGGTGACAAGTCCTTTGGTCATCTTATTTTATTTAAGTTGTGCCACTTGGTCACCATAGTTCTGCATTAATCTATCTTGATTATTCTCTGAAAAGACATCCTCTTCAAATAAGAACTGCAGAAATTGCTCATCATTGTCAAACACTTTCCAATTAACATTATTATCAGGAATAAAATGCCTGAAAACCACTTTAATATGATGTTGATCCCCTTCTTTTGAAATGCTATACGGGATATCATATTGGGATCCAACTGCAGCTAATCTATCTGCGTTCTGATTCAATTTTCTAGGGTTGCAATAATGTTGAAAGCATTGAAATCTTAAATTGCATCCCAAACTCTATGTGTGTATGCTCTCATTGTATCATTCTTGGTTGAAATTATCCTTCTTACTTGTTTGACAACTAATTCACTGTCACCATATACTTTTAGGGCTTTGATCCCTCTTTTTCTAGCCCACTCCAACCCATTCACTAGGCTTCCATATTCAGCAGTGTTGCTAGTGCAAGAGAAGCTGAATCTAAAAGTTGTATAATATTTTTCTCCCTTCAGAGAGACTAACATAGCACCACCAACAGAGCCATGTCTTCTTCTAGCACCATCAAAGAATAGCTCCCAAACTTGGTTGCTCTGATCTTCTGACTTAGTGTCTGTTTTGAAAAGATTTGGCTCTTTGAACTTATTCTCTTGTACCAAATAGTTTCCCAAACCAGCATCCCACATAACATTGGCTTGGGCTTCTGAGGCTTTTTCTGATTCTAAATCATCTAGATAGATATTAGGGATATCTTCTATCTTAGTTTTTTCTTCTCTAATGATTGGGAAATCATTACTGTCAAGTGCAAGGCAGCTTGTATTGAGTACATTGGACACATAAGGTTCTATATGGTGTGCTGCCAATGATTCAAACTTGATAGTAACTTTAGTTCCATATGTAGTAAGGAAAAGCATGCGAGACCAGTCAGAAGAAAGGTAGCCTCCTATCTTGGCTGTAAACTCCATTGATAAACATATGGCAAATAAGGCATGGAGGTCTATGATGTATATGTCAAGTAGGACAGAAAAATTGGGGCTTTCATGGAGAATCAAACTTGTGTCCTTGGCCAAACCTATGGTGTTTACTGAAGAACCATCAAGCTGGGTCACCTACTTTTGGAAAGGTTCATATTTAAGTCCTAGTTGATCTACCACTTTCTTGGGCATGATGGAGCTAGTAGCCCCACTATCTACCATACAATTATGTACTAAATATTTTCCAATAATTAGAGATACATAAAAGGGGGGTGGTTTCAGGTTCCTACCTTGCATGGCATCTGCCTTGGAGGAGTTGCTTGAAGTATCCTTCATTAAACAGTGTTGACCAACATTGGCTTTGCAACTTATTTTCTAGATTGTTGAGGAATCACCTCTTCATTCATTGCTTTCTTCAAAATTTCAGGTTGTCCTAGAATAGCCAAGGAGTCCCACATAGATATAGTGACATTTTCCTTCCTCATATTGTCTACAATGTTGAAGGGCGTTGTTGTGTGTAGTCTTTGGTGTGTCTTCACTATGATAGGCTCAACTTCCTTGGGAAATTGGCCTTCTTTGACTGGAATGATGGGAGTCTTCTTTAGTATAGTAGGAACATAAGGATGTGACGTATCTGCAGATGTAGTAGCTTTAGCTCCATCTCTTGCTCGCTCTATATCTTGAGCTCTTCTCTTAGACCGAGTGTTGGCTGATATGGTGGATTCACCATTTACTCCATTCAAGTCTTGCTGTTCCCAATTGAAGACAGCAGTCTCATTGTGTTGTGCTTCTTGCTGAGGAACTGACTTATTAGAAGAAGCCTTTGATTGATTATCTGAGGCATTTTGAACCATCAGTGCTGGGTTCATCCATCCATTTGAGCATGTAGCCTGATTATGTGGTTGATTGCAAGGAAAACACCATTCATTTTCCAAGACAAGATTATTCTGACTTGGAACTATATCTCTAGTTGGATTTGCAGAACTAAGGGGCATGGAATTGTATGGTTGAAATCGCCTCTGATTGAAGTTTTGCCTTTGACCTTGGCAGTTTCCTTGGTATGGTGGCGTGTTTTTCTAATGGGGTTTTCCCTGACTTTGATATTGTTGGTTGGGACTTTGAGTCTGTGGCTGAAAAGGTGGTCTATTCCCTTGATTCTGCTTATTTAAATTGGTCAACTCTTTGGTTAGAGTCTGCAACAAATTTGTCATTTATTGCTGACTACTTTGTAACAAGTTATTTGTTGCTTGTTGATCACTTTTCATTGCTTGCAGTTCTTGGGAAAAACTGCTTTGGATTCCTCATAGCTAGTGTTGGCTTGAGGTGCTACTATAGTGGGTATGGGAGTGTGTGGAGGGATATTCAAAGACATGTTTGGTTGAATGTTGGGAAAAATAGGCATGGGTGGCCTTGGGACTATCATGCTTGCTTGGATTAAACAATTTTCAGCCGTGACAGCTATGTCAAAGGCCTGAGGCAATGAGGTACCTCCCATGGATTAGATCATGATAGAGATATTGTTATTCAGACTTCTCAAGAAATATAGGAAGGCATGGTCAGCTGAAGGTCTTACTGAGATAAGAATTCTATTCCATGTCTTAAGGAATCTATTATTAAAGTCTATCATTTTCTCTTGAGTAGCTCTCTTAATGGTTGTTAATTGCTCAACCAGAGATAAATGATTTGATTTATCCTCAAAATATTTTCTTAATGATTCACCTAATCTATCCCATGAATCAATGGAACCAATAGCTAAGGCTCTAAACAATTCTGAGGCCTTACCTTTGAAAGAGGCTGCTAAAAGCTTGGTAGCCACATCTTCCTCTTTGATATGGTGCACACTGCATATGGTGGTTACATCTCTCATGTGTTCACATGCAATTGTATGTCCTTCTCCTGTGAAGTCAGGAAGACTTTTGAGTTCTGCTAAGGGCACATCATGATGTTGAGCAAAGTTCAAGGGACTTCCTTGATTGAATGGTACAAAGGCAAAATGTGGCCATTGCAGGAGCTGTTATTTGCTAGGCAGCAACTGTGTGAGTTAAATTTGGGCCAGGTAGTGGAGTTGAATCTTCTTGTAGCTCTCTAGTTAGAGATCTTCCTCTCCTTCTTGAGTGGAAAGGCAAAGGTTTCCTCTCTGCAGTAGGTGGTGTAGAATGAACCCTCCTTGTAGGGGATGCTCTTTGATACGATCTGCAATAACTTCTAGTCAAGGGCAGCTGTGAGAACTCAGAGGGCTTTGAGCTCCTTTTCTCAACCTTTCTCATAAACTTTTGAACAAGACAGGATCTTCTGTTCTCTACACCAATGGAGTCGCCAGATATGCTTATAAGAAAACCTCTTTAGGTCAATACCATGCAATCAGCATATAAGAGATAGCATAGTTTGAAAGATGAACTTCCTTTACTTGTCCCACCAGACGTACCAGAACTGTGGCGTGCAGGGTGGGAGATCTTTGAATCTTAACTTTTGATGTAATCCCACCGGGCGTGCCAGAACTGTTATAGACTAAATTTGCACCCTATTCAAGCTCTCTTGGTCTTGATAATCTAGTATAACATGGGAATCACTTCGAGGTTGTGGGACATGCTAACTTGAAGAGAAGCCTCTGGATTCTAGGTCAGCTCCTCTTGGATAATCACCTAATCTTCTCTTTGAACATGAAAAGTAAACTTGAAGGAAAAGGGATAGAATGAGTGCTTGAAAGGGAAATAAATTGAAAGCAAATTATCCTACTAGGTGATACACCGAAAGTGACTTGAAACATGACACAGTAACCAAACTAGCATGAAGATTCTCAGATCTAATAGAACACAATATTTCTGAATAGGCTTGCATAAGTATTTCATAGAGCAACCTGGAATGGAAAGAGGCTATCGAAGGAAAGAACAAATTTCACAAGCAATAACATTCCCAAGAAAATTTAGACACAAACTGTGACCTGCAAACAGACATTCACTATAGCAAATAGGTACAAGAGTGACACAAAGTAGCCAGGGATAAACAAAATCCACAAGGTAACCTAAATCAAATCACACACATTAGTACACAAAGATGCTGAAAGGAAGAAAGGCTCAGGAACTCTAAGATTTCTCTAGTATAAGCCACTATATATTTTAGTAAGAGAAACACGGATAAAGAAAAGCTTGAGGGTAGAGAAAATGCCACAAAAAGCTCATACATAACCTCTATTTTAATGAAAGATTACAAGAAGTGAAGATTTGAGGGCAGAGAAGATGCCACAGAAAATCTTGCGCCAACTAGAAACACTCTAAGCTAAAAAGCTTGAAAACTAACTTATATACATGTTCCTCTAGCACGCAGGCTCGACAAACAATCCATTCTAGAAATTAGGGTTACAATAGATTTTGCATAAACAATGCAGAAACCCTAAATCTTTCAATTCTACTCATTAATGCATGTAAAAATATCTGAGATGATCAGATATATCCTTGAATATCTTTCACTTTGCCATAAATGCATCCTGAGAAGTCAGCTTGACCTATCCCTCTGTCTGTAACTTAAAATATTACGCCACCACTAGTCTCTGAGATCGAATCTTTTGAATTTTAAATATTTGAATAAGAAATGGTCACAAGTGGTGCGGGTACTTGTCTTAATAGCCCAGATAATCTCTGACCTTTCCTTTTAAAACATAGCCGTCGATCTTTATCTTTCTCTTTATCTCTGTTCATTCTTTACTTTCCGCTGACTCTAACTTTAACTTGGGTTCAATTCCCTTTAACTCCGGTTAGCCGAAATCCTTTATGTCGATGAGTCGGGATAACATTCTATCAACCCTAAGTTTCCCGGAAGACTGCACGACCACCGCAAGATCAAAACAAGATCGGATGGCCAACGCTAAACCTCTTATCCTTAAGAGAATATTCTATTTCCTTAAGAGACTTAGCGACCATCATGATCTTAACCTGACTCACCTTTTACTTTGGTTTCCTTATTGAGACTTGGCGACTGAGGAGTCTCGTGATCTCTTAACACTTTGCTTGATCATGGTTTCTTTAAGAGATCTGGCGACTAAAAGCTTTTAACTCAACTCATCTCAAAACTCAGGTCACATCTGAAGTTAGAAATACACTAAGTCGCGAGCACTCTGAACCTTTTGTTAACTAACGGTTACGTCCGGAGACTTAGCCACCACCGTGAGATCAGATCTCGATCTGACAATCAATGCTAAGTCTCAATAACTTGAGAGGATATTCCATTTCCTTGGGAGACTGCGCGACAAAGGCAATCTCATAATCGTTGAAAAACATGGAATATTCCTTTTCCCTTGCGCGACTAAGTGACTAAAGGGCATTTACATGACTTAAAAAGAACTTAAGTCACTTGGAAAAGGCAATGAAGAAATAGAACGGGCCGAGGGCCAACTAGGATTTATATCAAATTTGTATAGGGTTTCTCACACTTAGGCCATTTTTCATGAATTAGGGTAAAACATATGGTTTAGAAACTTGCAGAGGACAAGGTAGAACTAGGAAATATTGTAGAATTTAAAAGCTGGGCTCTACCCTTGTGGGAGCCACATTTTCTCCACTTGTAGCCATAATTCACATGTAATGAGAAATTTTGGGTAACAGGATTTATTAAAACTTTATCCCAATCTCAAGGAGATCTTGGAAAAAGATTTTGTGGAAACTAATGTTCCTATAAACATGGAGGAAGATAAGTTTCAAAATATGGTAGGACATCTTATTGCACCACATTGCCTTTCATTTGCAGAACAAGATGATATGTCCATTACTCATTCTAAAAATTTTCCCTTGCATATAGAAGTCTTAATCCAAAGGCATAGGGTCAAGAGAGTCCTCATTGATGGAGGAGTTGGTCTCAACATTTGCACTTTGAACCTTGTCAAATCTTTAGTGATATCTGAATCATCTATTGATCCTAAAATGCATATAATTATTAAGGCTTATGATGAGGAGGAAAGATGTTCGAAAGGAATGATAGTTATACCCATTCAAGTTGGACCTATCAAGAAAGACACCATTTGTCAAGTCCTTGACATGAAGTTAAATTATAATATTTTATTGGGAAGGCCATGGATTCATGAGATGCAATCGGTGCCTTCGACCTATCATCAATGTATTAAATTTCCATACATGGGTGAAGAAATAACTATTAGAGGAGATTCTAATCCCTTTCAATATTGCAATACAATGAAACCTCTTCATGAGCTATTTATTCCACATAATAGGGAAGGAATCATTCCTAATGTCATCATTGAAGAAGCTAAAGAGGAAGGTCCTAAATTGACATCAAATGTTACATCTACTTCAAGTCCTAATCAAACTAACTTATCTACATCCACTAAGGGAAAGGAGAAAGTTAGTTATGACGGTCAAAGTTCCAATGAAAATTCAGTCAAAGCTTCTACACCAAAGGTAGAAATTTTGAGACCCTCTAAGGATGAAAGAGAACAAACCAAGAAGGACAACTACCAAAAGATGAGTGAGATGATGCATAATTTTGAAAAGCAATGTAGAATCAATTCCAAAGGAGTAGGGGAATATTTTGTTTCCCTATTTAATTTACCAACTTCCCCAAAGACACATGGGAAACCTTCAAGTGCTCATCCACCTCAAAAATATGACTCTCATTTTGTAAGAGAGAGTGATAAATCAGCCCTAGATAATGAGGATAATGAAGTTTTACAATGGCTCTACAAAGAGGAAGATACCTCAAACAATCCCATTGAAAGAGTGCAACATATCAATATCCAAACCGATCAATATGGCAAGGGATTTCAAATAATGCAAAAGATGGGATACAAGGGAAGATGGCCCTTAGAAATCAGGAATAGAGGGTTGCTAGAACCTATTGAACCTCCTTGGAGGTCAAAGGATGAGAAATCGGGAATAGGCTATCAAGAAAAAGGAGAAAGTTCAAGCCCTATGCATGATTTTCACGAGCATGTACACATGTTGGAATCTGAAAGTGAGGATGATTCCGGAGAATATGAGTGGGATACCCTATCCGAAGACTCTTGTCACGACAAAGTGGTAGATGTTATTCATACCTATGCTACTATTCCTAAGGTCAAAAATCAAGACAATGGGGATCAAGGTTCGAATTCTACACAAGCATCAAATGAGCCTCAAGAATCCAATGTAGGACAAGCATCTAGTGGCAACCAATGGATTAGGTGAACCTTGGGTACCTTCATGGGGAGTGATTCAAACATTAGATTTAATCCACACGCATTCTTTCCCATGGAAATCCACGAGGAGTCTAGTGAAGAAAGTTTTGATCCTACTTCCATGGAACACCTCGAGCAAGCACATGTTAATTACCTAAGCGATACAATGTATGAACCTTCAAACGAAGTCATGTCCTTGAACCCTTCAAATGACAACTTGCCTAATGAGTCCTTGGCCCTTATTCATCCCGAACTCATTTATTGGGACTTAACTGAACCTAATGACCTACTATATTTTCCCAATGACAATGGTAAGGCCCAATACCTTAACGCAGTTGAACCATCTTCCACCAACGAATACAATCCGAACATGATGATAGAGGCAAGGGTCCAATCTCTTAATCCACAAGATAAAAGAAAAAAAAGTTAAAAAAATGAAAAGGTCTAGTTGTGAAAACCACCATGTGGCAGTACTAGACCCTAAAAAAGTAAAAATAATAGATTTTTCCAATGGTGAAAACCCAACTGTGGCACCTAAGGAAGAGAGATTGGATACCCTACTAGAACATGATGAAGAGAGATCTCCTATCGTCATTGAGCCAACAAAAAAGGTCAACATTGGAACCGAATTGGAACCAAAGTTTATTCACTTAGCAGCATCATTGACTCCATCAAAAAGGAAGGATTTCATCGAATTCTTTCAAGCAAAGCAAATCAACTTTGTATGGTCATATGCAGACATGCCAGGATTGGATCCAAGTTTTATAATGCACCACCTTAATGTGAGACTCGACATAAAACTTGTGAAGCAAAAGTTAAGAAAAATGCATCCCCATGTAGCTTTATTGGTCAAGGCAGAATTGGAAAAGCTACTAAAGGTTGGCTTCATAAGAGTAATAGCTTATGCATAATGGATTTCCAATATTATACATGTTACTAAACATCACAAATCCATCTAAATATGCACGAATTTTAGACCTTAACCTTTCTTTCCCTAAGGATGATTTTCCATTACCTAGCATTGATGCTATAGTGATTTTGACAGCGGGACATTCTATGTTCTCATTGATGGATGGATTTAGTGGCTACAATCAGATTCAAATTGCACCTGAGGATCAAGAAAAGACTGTTTTCATGTGCCCTTGGGGTACGTTTTTTTTGGAATGTTATGCCCTTCGGCCTCAAAAATGTCGGAGCAACTTACCAAAGAGCAATGACAACTATCTTCCATGACATGATGCATACTTTCCTAGAAGACTATGTGGATGATATCTTAGCGAAATCACATCAAAGAAAAGATCATCTCCCTATCTTAGAAAAGATGTTTAGAAGGTTGGAGCAATTTGAAGTAAGATTAAATCCAAAGAAATGTACATTTGGTGTTCAATCCGGCAAGCTCTTAGGTAACATAGTTCAACAAAATGGATAGAAGTGGATCAAAAAAAAGTACAAGCAATCATGGACATGGAAACTCCCAAAAACATTAGTCAAATGAGGTCAATTTATTCGGAGGTTCATTTCTCAATTGGCGGAAAAGTGCCACTCTTTTACAAGATTGCTACATAAGGATACCATTTTTATATGGGATGATGAATGTGAACAAGCCTTCACCTTATTGAAAACATAATTGATAAATCCACCCATTTGGATGCCTCTCATCAAAGGAAAACCCTTGCTACTATACATTTCAGCAACAGAGAGATCTTTAGGGGTTTTGTTGGCACAAGAGGATGATGAAGTAAAAGAAATAGTTATTTACTACTTTAGCATAACCTTGATCAAGTATGAGTTGAACTATAGCTTCATGGAAAGAGCTTGTCTAGCGGTGGTTTTTGCCTCACAAAAACTAAGACATTACATGATGCACAAGGTGAAGTTGATTGCAAAGATTGATCCATTAAAGTATTTGCTTAGTAAAACAACCCTAACAAGAAGAATTGCTAGATGGGTGATGGTACTTAGTGAATTTGACATTGAGTATGTGGACCGAAAAGCTATCAAGAGTCAAGTCATAGCTAATCAATTGGCTGAAAATCCTTTAGTTTCTACTCATCCTTTTCAAGTTGAATTTCCAGATGCAGAAATAGTCCATGTGGAACCCAAAGCATGGAAATTATATTTTGATGGATCCTACACTCAAAATGGTTCAAGAGATGAAATTCTATTGATTACACCTCAAGGATACACCATTCTTAAGTCTTCAAACTATTGTTCCCATGCACAAACAATATTGCAGAGTATGAAGCTTTAGTCACAGGCATTAAAATTGCTTTAGAATGGAACGTCACAGAACTGCAAGTATATGGGGATTCCCAATTAGTCATCAATCAAATCAATGATGAATATCAAACAAAGGATGACAAATTGATGCCATATAAGAGGATGGTAGATGACTAGAAGAAATACTTTGCCTTGGTTACATTTGAGCAAATTTTGAGGGACAAGAATAGAGTTGCAGATGCTATGGCTAATTTGGCTTCTTTCCTCCAAATGCTTGATCAAAATGCGAGGTACGAATTCTTGGTGGAAGAGTTGGTGAAATCAGCTTTTAACCTACCTAAAACACAAATCATTGGCCTTATAAATGGACATGACTCACCTTGGTACGGACCCATTTATACCTATCTCAAAGACCAAGCTTTACCTTTAGACCAAACTCGTGCCCAAAAATGACATTTTATACGCCAAGTGGCTCGTTACACTATCCTATCAGACACATTGTAATGCAAAGCTCTTGACGGAATGCTTCTTAGGTGTCTAGAGGACGATGAATCAAAGTTAGCTTTAGAAGACGTTCACGAGGGTATCTGTGGGTCACATTCGAGTGGGTTGAAT
The DNA here is from genome assembly GCA_018584345.1 of Thuja plicata. NCBI lineage: Eukaryota > Viridiplantae > Streptophyta > Pinopsida > Cupressales > Cupressaceae > Thuja > Thuja plicata. The sequence goes on along the minus strand of MU228368.1, from coordinate 944,762 downwards.
TTAGCCAAGAAAATCCTTCGTATGAGGTATTTCTGGAAAACCTTAGAAAAGGATGCTTGCCACTTTGTTAAAGTGTGTTCAAATGCCAATACCATGGAGACATGATCCATGTACCTACACAAGAGTTGCATCCGTTCATCACACCATGGACGTTTTACCAATGGGGCTTTGATCTTACTGGAATGATTTATCCACCTTCCAATGGTCACAAATACATCATCGATACAACATAATATTTTACCAAGTGGGTAGAGGCCGTACCTTTGACAACTGCAATGGGAAAACAAATTTCTATGTTTATCCTTAATCACATCATTTGTAGATATGATATTCCTCATGCCATCATCTCGAATAATGGGAAATAATTCAATAACAAATATGTGAATGAACTATGTGAAACCTTCCATATAACACACCATTCTTCCTCCATTTACTATCCTCAAGGTAATGGACAAGACGAAGCTACAAATAAGAATATCCTCAAAATCTTGAAAAGACGATTGACAAATCAGGTAGAGATTGACACATCCAAATAAACCCGACATTGTGGGCCTACAGAACTAGCATACGAACACCAACAGGAGCTCCGCCATTTTCCTTGGTTTATGGGGCAAAAGCGGTTCTACCTTTGGAGGTTGAAATCTCATCCTTAAGAATTTCATTGCATGGATTAATCACTGATGAGGATTATAGGGTCGCCCGACTTCAACAATTAGAATTGTTGGAGGAACATCAAACACAAGCTTATGAGCATTTGAAAGTGTATCAAAATAGAATCTCAAGGAATTACAACAAGCATATCAAACCTAGAACCTTTCAAGTGGGAGACTTAGTGTTAAGAGAAAACCTTAAAAACCAAGTAGATTGAGAAAAGAAGGGAAAACGGGAAGCAAATTGTCTTGGACCTTTTGTAATTACTTCCTCTTTTGGAACGGGGACCTACAAGGTAGCTGATTGTGAGGGAGATGAGTTGCAAGAGCCTATTAACAACATCCATTTAAAGAGGTTTCATACCTAATCAAATGAAAGAGCATAGGAAGAAAGAGTATCAAATGAGTGTGTATCTGATGAGTTCAACATCATTCTATGTACATGAGAAAATTTCAAAATCCAAAAAGAAGAGAAAAGTTCAAAATCCAAAAAAAATGAGAAAGATCAAAAGTTCAAAAATAATGGAAAAGCAAAAAAGCATAAAAAGGAGAAAATTGAGCATGAAAAAAGAAATAAACATTGAAAAATCAAAAAATGGTTGTCTTGGTGAAAACCTAGCAAATAGGCACCTTGATGATATCAAAAAAAAAAATTTGAAAAAAGAGAAAAAGTGGCTCGGAGAAAACCTAGCAATAAGCATCTTGGTAGCAAAAAAAAAAAAAAAAAAAAACCTCAAAAAGTGAAAACTTGGCAATCAGGTGCTTTTTGATCCCTTAGGTCTTTCCTAGTTGCATTTGTACATATTTTCATCATCTCATTTGTATATCCTCATTGCATTCGTCATTTGTGCATAATCATAATAATGTCTCTGAGCTGCATTGTCACATACTAGGTTTCATTTGCCCAATATTCACATGGTCACATTTATCACTCGGGGGCAACAACATTGGTTTAGATACAAACGGATTCAATAAGTGCTACTTTTGGTCACATATCAGAGGGAATTTTCAGAACTTCAGAGGAGAGATATTGTTGAACCTTTGATGGATATCACTGATCAAATCAATCATTCGATCTTGCAACTTGATTCTTGAACTTCACAACTTTGTTATCAGGATTAAAAATTGACAAAGCCTAAATGATCAGAAAATTTGGAAATTCTATTGAAAATCTTGATACAATACAAAACACTTGAAGCTTTTGATGATTTTCATTGCATTTTGTCGTCTTTTTAGCTAATCGCTGATGTTTCGACTAGATTGGCAATGATGAAGACATGATTTTTTCTTGACTTTGAGTGGTTGTTTTGAGGAAGATCCACCAACTTGTGTGAATTCATCTAAGTACATGGTCATCAAAGACCATCAAGGACTTTCATATAGGAAGGAGGGTTAACCCTTGTTGGTTTACGCAAACGGATACCTTGGCTATTTAGATCTTTCATATCTTAATACCAAAATCCACTTTCAACATTGAATCCGATGAAACCAGTATTCATAATCTCATAGTTGATTATTCAACTAGTAAGGGTTGTACTAGTTTCCCAGTGGTTACCAAAGCGATGAAAGTGGTATTCATATCATCATGATGTGGTCAGTGATGGTTGTACTTGCTCCTAGTTCCACGATGCTCAATGATGAAAATATATCTCTATTGCATTTCTTTCACAAAAAAAGCTAGTGACAATTAGTTGCATTACATAGCTTTTTCATGTTAGATTAATTGCATGTTTAAAGGATTTTCCAAGTTCAAGGGCATTAATCAATTTTTGGGGGATAAATATCAATTATCTTGATTCAAATCAATTATGTGAGATTCTCTTTTGCATTCATCCATCATTCAATAATCATTATTCATTATTTTATTTTTTATCAAGAAAAAAGTAAAAGATTCATAACAACATTAATCATTATCCATGGTGCATCCATTTAAAAAAAAGTGTGCATTTCATATAAGTCTCATACATAAAAAAAACTCAAAAAGATAGTTGCATTCATTTTATCATTGCATTGCATAAACCATTACATTCATCATAAATTAAAAAAACATATAGAAGTAGTTGCATAATCATTTGCATCCATGTATCTATGTCATATCTAAGATAATTGCATTCATAGCATATAAAAGTAAATACATCATAGAAATCATATAGATCTGCATATAAAGAAATCTCACCTCAACATCAGAACGGCATAATGAGAATCAAAGAGCATCATAAATAAATGTCCATCAAAATGTCCATACATATCTGTATATCAAGATACATCAACAAAAATGGTACATCATCAAAATCCTGATCAAATCATACATATGGTATCAATATCAAAGCTATATCCAATCAAGACCCAGTAGGGGCACCTGTCCCAGCACCTGATCCATCTCCTGTACCTGCATCTCCTGGCCATCTGGACCCTTGTCTGATCTATCTGCGGTACTAGGAGGAACCTGACTGCTAGATGCACCCTGGCTCATCTACTTCATCCTGCTCATAAAAGTCTGCATCATTGCACTAATCTAAGCTGACATCACTGAGAAACTTGTTTGTAGGCTTTGGATATCATGCTCCACTCTGCTAGGCAGAGGTGGCTGTACTGGACCTGTAGGAGCTGCACTAACCTGTGGCTGTATGATAGGAACCTTTTGCGGTACCTGTTGTGCATGAACCTAAACCTGTGCCCCAGAAACCTATCTGGCATGATCAAGGTGTGCTTGCCTGGCATCCCTCTGTCTCTGATGTCCCCATGCTGCAGCTGGTATGGGAGGAATCACCTGTCTATGTCTAGGAACATACCCACCACCCCTAGCTCTGACATGCCCACCCCGCATCTAAGGTCCCATCTGTCCTCTGCCAAAGCTCTAAGAGCTCTTGGAACTCTAGGAGCCCGTTGTACTCTCTAACCACCTCCACCTCCACCACCATCTCCGCCATCATCATCATCATCAGATGTCTCATCTACATCCGGGATAGGCTCTGCAAGATCTGTGTATCTCATAAATCTGTGCCTAGCAAACCACTCTTTGTACTCTGCAGACATCCCAGCATCAACAACATGATCTAACATCTCCCATCGGATACAATCTATCAATCTCAGTACAAGAAAACTCATAATCAACTTGAGCTCCCCACATGGATTGCTCTGTCTGTACACGTGCATACAATGCCATACCCTGCGGCATATCATGTACCCTATCATACTATCGTAATACTCTCATGAAGCAAAATCTCTCAATCACAAGCGGTGCTCGACCAATCATCCATCGAGGGGAGAACATATAAGGAAGCTCGTCATCATCCTCTCTCCAGCCCTCGCAACCAAGGTAAGGACTCCACACGACCTGATCTATGTCATCTATCATCCTCCGCCAGTACTCAACCTTGCCTAGACGATGCTGGACAATCATGCCATCATATAGGAAAGCATACAGCCATCCTCGACCCCGCACTCGAGCTACAATTGGTCTGGTCTGGTGAATGGAATGTGCTCCCAGGTCCATAACTGTAACAAAATCACTTCGACTGATATGGTTGCGCTCTCTTGATACACAACCTTGTGTAAATCATGATACAATTGTGCAAGCACACAGGAACCCCAATCAAATCTCTGAGGATGTACAAGTAAGTCCTTTAGGATCCAGCCCCATCCGACTGCGAATCCGCGACCTCGTCTATCAGGAAGGATTGAACCGCCAATCACTGCACCTAACACTACAGGCAAAGTAGGGAACGACGCAAACTGTGCCTATGTAATGGTATCATCTCCGATCATCGGATCTCCAAAGACCCGTCTGCAAGCACTGCCATCGTATACCTGATCACAGTAAACCCTATCTCCTCGGGTAGGGATGCGTAATAATCTATATACATCCTTGGGTGTGATAGTCATCTCGTCAAGGGGTAAGTGCAAGGTATTATGGTCAGAGTGCCAACGCTCTACCATAACTATGACTAATCCTTGGTTCAGCTGGAACCGAGGTATATCAAGAAGGAAGTACAAACCACATTGCTCAATCACGCGTGTCTCGGATCACATCATATCACCCGCTAAATCAAGCAACCACGATGGAAGGCTCCATACATACAACCTACGAAATCGTGCCTGTTTTGCAATCAAGTGAATCATATTAGCATCTTCATATCAGTGGATCATTTCAAGTCAATCAAATCAATCCTTTGCTCTTTTTTAGCGCATCAACCTATTGTTCCTAACTCTAGATCTTGAGAAGAGATCAATATATCTGTTATCCTATTAATCAATTTTCTATCCAATCAGATTGACATATCAAACATCCATTTTTGTGATCATTCTAATTTCCTAAACCATTTGATAGCATTACTAAACACACCTATCTATCTTGAAAATCAATTCGTTAATCGACACGATCGATCAAACGCAGTTTGTTCTTTTTGAAATCGGGATTTCAGCAAATTTTCTTGCAGGCGTCACTTCACAGAGGGTAGCGTCATTTCATGCTTGAGCGTCCTTTTATATATCATAGAGGTGACTTGACTAATCGAACGCAGTATTTTGCCTTATACACATCACTTGCCCTTCGCAAGCGGTATTTCAATTATCCAAAGCGGCATTTAATAACTAGTTTTGCCCTAAGGTTTCTTAAGCGGTATTTGGTTTATCATAAGAAGGATTTAACCTAACCTATACGCAGCATTTCAATGTGCATATGCGTCATTTAAAAATGCGGATGCAACATTTTGCACTGCTAGGCGGCATTTAAACTATCCTACGCGGCATTTGGCCTAAAATTGCCCTAAAATATCCTAGTAAGCATGATTAAAAGCATTAAATGCAGTCATACAAAAGCAATAAATGCACAAAGAGGTTCAAAACCACTTACCGGAGGTCCATAGTCTGCTGGTCTCTGATATCTGCGCCCTTGCTCGAACCGATGCTCTCGAATGGGGACCACCATTGTCAAAAATACAAGAGAATCAGAGCAAAATCTCAATAGTAAAAATGGATTTCTCAACCTATTTATACTATTGACCTTATTTTAAAGAGGTTTTTGACCCAGTTTGACCTAATCTGCATTTTCTTCGCACTGGGGCATGTTTTGTTGCCAGGATCATCATCATTGTTTTCAGAAATGAAAACATATTGGATCTATTCTTTATCAGTATCATTATCTTTTGTTGTCGGACATCAATTTGTTTTCATTTCTGAGGGGGCATCATCACAGTATCAAATCAAGATTTGCATCAAACATCAATCTAAATCTAGGGCATTGAAATTTCAAACATCATCAGTGGGACATTCTGCACCTTTATCAAATCAGTTTCAACAATCTTTAAATCAGGGTTGTCAAATCAAGTTTCGCATCTTGGATCAGGGTATTATCGAATCACGTTATCAATTAATCAGGTTTTGTATCAGTCAATCAATCAGGCATCGAATCAGTGATCAAGACATTCAAATTATCTTTGAACTAATGCGCTTCGCACATTAATTCAAAGTGGGGCATTTGTAGACACCTAAAATTGGTCAGGTTTTCTCTAATCAAGCAAATCTGAATTTTTCATCAAATTGCTCCAAATCTCATCAAAATGGATCAAATCAATTCAAATGGACATTTATTAAATCAAATTGGGATAAAATCAATCAAATCAAAGGATTAATTAACAATGACATCAAATGATTAAATATAAGCCTAAAGGGATTAATCAAATTATATAATTGATTTTAATCAATTAATTGTATAGTTTAAATCAAAAATCAAATCCAACCTATTCCCCTACATAGCTAAATTTAATTAATTGATTGAATTAATAAATCCTAATATTTTTCAACATGAATTTGAGGAACCAATGAGAATTGAGAAAGCAAAGCACTTGGATCACTCCAAATTAGCAAACTCAATCACTCATTTTGAACTTTCAATCTTAATCACTCAAATTTGTCTCTTTGTCCCAACCTTTGAGACAAGCATTTAAATTGTCCCCTCATTTGAAAGCCTTTCACTCAACCAACGCTTAATCGTGGTCAATTGATTCTACCCCCTACACTTGGGAAAATCCTATAAATAGAAGCAATTTTGCAAGCATAAACTATCTTAGACATTCATGAGCAATTGCATCCTTATTATAGAAAAATTTAGCAAGATCATAAGCATTTGAGAGCATATTTGAGCATATTTTGAGCAATTGAGATCATAATAGAATGAATTGCATTGGCAATTTGAGAGTTGTTAACTAGAATAGGCATAATCAAACACAAATTCTCATTCTAGGACTGTCACTAGTAGAGATTAAGGTTGGGAGCTCTATTAGTATGCTTAGATAGAGATCCATGAGATGTTAAATGTTTAATTTGTCAATTCTTAGATTAAATTGTATTATTGTTTCCATAGAATTGATAGATTGCACATTTATTTCACGAAGGTATGATTTATACATACACAAATATCTTCTCTTAAAAGTAATGGATCTTTTGTGAATTACATTTTGATTAATTTTATCTTCCCTAGCTAAAAGGGAGTGTCGATGTTGTGTAGCTTTGGTGAGGTCATAAGTGTTGACACGGGAAACCACTACACATTTTGTTTGATCATCCTCCCTAGCTAAGAGGGAATGTTGATGTTTGTAGCTTCAGTCATATGATCAATTAGAATACATATAATATATGTTGATTAATAATAATATATTATATATGTTATATTATTATTAATCATATGAAATTTAATATTCAATATTAATCTATTATATTATTCTAAATTAATAATTGATTGATG